>JAPUUL010001349.1:0-10155 GCA_029590625.1 Lasiodiplodia mahajangana | reverse complement strand
CGTTGATTTTATTGCTATCAAGGGATGACGATAACTGGGGCTGGGGCAGGTCTATTATTTGACGTATCAGCGAGTTGCGTCCCCGCAGACCACCGGGCGGCTGGCTGGCTGGCGGTAGATCGACGAAGCTACGATAAGGTCGTTCGCTTTACTGTCGGTACCTAACTTGACATAGCGCGGCCGGTACAATGTACTTGGAATAGACGACGAGGATCACCGTCAAAGGGGGAAATGAAGAGGACTCATTGAAGGAAAGGGGCAAGTAAGAAAACGATTGCTTACTTCGTCTTCGCTCGTCAACGCTATCGAGGCTCACAGGCTCCCCCTCCTGGGCTAACGCGATAAGAGCCAATAGTACGTTAAACTCATCGCGACCAAGCGAGACTTCGGCGCCCGATGGAGCGAGTATATTCATAATGCGAACCTGGTGATCAGCACTCAGCCTAGCAGCGGCGAGGGTTTTGGCTACGCCCGCGGGCGAGACCGTGCGACCCCCTCTGCCATCCTGGGCGAGGGTGCTGTCGAAGGCCTCGACATAGCTATCGGGGACCTGGACGCCAGCCAGCAGGCCGCGCAAGAGCTCAGCACGCGACTGTTGTTTCCGGGGAGTGGGCATGTCCCACGGCGATCGATCGTCGTCGTCGTCGTTGAAGAGCGTGTCCGAAGTAGACCGGGTCATAGAGCCATTGTCGTCGTCGTCGAAAAGCGAGACTCGGGATTTGGTCGTCATGGTGGCATGGTTCAGAGTCGGGGACTCGCTGGTGGGAGAGGTGCCGAAGAGAGACATGACGTTGCGAAGAGGAATTGGGGGAAAGGAGGGGAGACGAGACGAGACGAGCCTTACGAGAGTCGCGGGTCGCAAACCGTGATGTGATGATGTTCTCACCTACCGACCTGGTAGATAGTAGGTAGGTAGCGTACCTATCTAGCAGGGTTGAACGCTATCGGGTGGCAAGGGTATTGGGGGGGTTGGTTTGGCGCAGTAGAGAATGCTAGCACCTCTCAATAACGTACATTGCAAAGCAGCATTGTGAGACAATACATCGATGGGTATCTAGACAGTCCGCCGCGAGAGGTGAATTTGGTATTGATTTAGATATGAAAATACCTAATCGAATGACCATTCTTCTTGTTCTTTGGTTCAGTATCCAACCTACAAGAAAAGGTCCCAAAGGAGAGGTAGGGACCTCACTACATGTAGTTAGTTACCTTGTACATAGGTAGGGAAGCTTAAGGTCAGACTACATAAGGTAACCCCCGCTACCTGAGGTACATACTTGAATTTGGAGACGACTCAGGTACAATGCGCAACCGGGCTAGAATTATAACCTCATTTACATGTTTCCGCGCCAGATAGCCATCGAATCCGGACCACGCCCTCATGAGACCCAAATGCTAGGCAGAGTACCTAAGATTCGCATATTAAATTCTAAAGGTGGCGGCCAACGACAGAAGAATACGGACCAGCAGAACAGTGAGAGGTTAGCATGCGCACGTAAACGATAATATATAGATTGACACGGTGATTACACGCGCCTCAAGCATATATGCTCTCACTTACTGTTGAGCGCGAGTACTTATATATGTCCTATAATATGAACGCCCACTACTCTCACTTCATAATCAGAGTAATAACTGGTACTCCGGGGCGATTACAGCTTCTCCCAGAGCTTGACGTCCTCCTGTTTCACCTTCTTCTTCTTCTGCAAGTCCTTAGCAATCTGTACCGGTGGTACCGTGAAGTACAAACTAGGCGACTCGCCAGGTTGTAAGGTATGGCTGAGGTAGCCCCGGTGAGCTGGGTCGCGGTAATATTCTATATCCGCACGTGATGTCGGGTCTGGGAGACGATAGAAGAATCCCTTCTGCCGCACCTTCTCAAGCACAGGTTCGACGTGCTCAGCACCTGTTGGTAGCGGTAGGCCGGTGTTCATACTCTTTCCTTCCACTAACCGCTTGATGGCCTGTTTTGTGTAATATCTCGTCACGATCCTGCCCCCAGCCTTCTCCACCCCCTCAATGGCCGTTGCCGAGGCTCGAGATACCATGATGTCCACGGGCTGCTTTAGAGCACCGGATCCCCGTCCTAGAAGCTTGATGCCATCCTTTATCGTCCCCACGAGATTAGACTGTATTAACTCCTTGGGTGTGATGGGTTTGGTCGGGTCGATGCGTCCGGCGTCGATCCATTCCTGCAGCTTGTCCAAATTGACCTGGCACATGACGGGAGAGTGTCTGCCATTGGTGTTAGCTAGCCAACTGGCAGGGCTAGGAGTAGACCATAGACGTACAGGTTTTCGAAGCCCAGACGACCCTTCTGGAAGATCAGAGGGGTCTGACCACCTTGGAACCACGGCTTCACTTTTCCATGCTGCTTCTGGCCTTTGTGGCCTCTACCAGATGTCTTGCCCTTGCCCGACGATGGACCGCGACCGACGCGGATACGCTTTTGGTAGGCGCCTCTGTTGTCGGAGAGGCTGGCGAGAATAGATGCTTGGCGAGTCTGCGACTGTATGGAAAGGGCAGCGAAGAGGTTTATGAGGGATGGCTGGGCAGAAGAGTGGAGCGGGGCTTTGCAGCATTGAGCCGCCAGCTGTGTCGGTATTCGTGGCGGCATATTATCGTTCGAGTGTAATGATCATGGTGTAGGTTGAGGAAGACATCCGTTCATAGGTCGGCATGTATCTCCATAGCTTCTCTTTTTCCAGATCTAATGGCTTAAACTCAAAAGGGTCTAGTGGGAGAACATATGTATTTACAAGGTAGGTCGAGCTCTCAGCGGGCTCGCAGGTGGCAACAGGTCCTTACGGGGGCACTAGACTACAGCGACTGGGTAACACCACAACTCATGATACGTTTCTCCCCATTTCAAGCGAGCATTTGTATCTTTGCCTATTTTGTTTGTTTTTTTAGCTCCTACCTATTTAATTACTAACCTTTGTTAAATTAAACCTTTAGAAGCCCTCGTCACATCGCTTTATCCATTTACCAAGTGATAATGGCTATCATCATCTCTACTTTATCTACCTAAACTATACGACACTGCATGTAAGTACCTAAGGAGCATAAAGGTCTTCATATACGAGGACTATTCAGTATGTTTCTCTCACCACAGCCAGCCAGTGAAAGGGTATCAATTCATCAGGGACCCCTGATAGAGTGGGGAGAGAGGGGACGAGAGAGCGAAGTAGGGAAAAGCGAAGGGCTGCTACTTCTTCGAACGCCTCGTGAAGCGAAGTTCCAATTTAGCAAGCGACATGGTGAAGATATCTTTCGACTCTTCCAGTAGAGCTCGCCCCGTCTCACCGGGAGCGAGGGCTATGTCAAATTCGAGGACCGACTTAGAGATAACGGCCCGTAGTTCATTCATGGCCAGATTCCTGCCAATACCTATTGTTTTATTGTTGTTTTTCATTAGACGACTCACAGAACGAAGCGGCCATGAGCAGGGTGTCTTACAAGCATATCGCCCCAAGGAGAAGACACAGAACGCCTTCCTGTTCAGTACCAGCTCCGGCCTGGTAGTCCATCGCTCGGGGATAAACTCGTTCGGTGACACGAAGGCTTTCGGTGCTAAATGGTATTCAGTTATGACCAAGAATCCCCAACGTGCCTCCGAGAACCCTATGCTTACATCGAAGGACCGTGTAATGGGGGTTCACCACCTTCACACCCCCTGGCAAATGGTGGCCGCCTATCTTGACGCCTCCCGACGGTGTAAGACGGAAGAGCCCACCCGGGTTGGTCGGATCTATCATGAGCGGCTGTCAGCATCTGTTCCCCGCGAGGTGAATAAAATCAAAAAAGCAAGCATCTGAGGAGCCCGCCGTTTCTCCGGCGTCACTCACGCATTCTTAACGTCTCCTGAATAAAAGCATTCAAGTATTCCAAGTATTGCAGCTGCGTGATAGAGAGCGTTTCATCATTTCGTATTCCGTACTGCTCGAGTTCCTCACGTATCTTCCGCACCACACTTGCGTCTCTTCCGAGCTCGTAAAAGCAGTGGATCAGCGCGGACGCAGATGTGTCGCTTCCAGCTATGATGATGAGCCTAGCGTCGCCCACGAGAAGGAGCGCATCCGCCTTGGGATCTTCGTAGAAGGGACCAGCTGCGAGGATGGGGGTCATTATATCCGGTTCCGTAGGCTTTCTTTGCTTGCGCTCTTCTATGCACTCATCGCTGTAGCGCACCAGAGTCATGAAAGGATTCAAGCGCGCAGGCACCAGATTTGTAATGGTCTGGATAACCCAAGGGAGAGTACCGAGGCAGCCGAGAGGCAGGGCGCTAGTCGAATGCATGGTGTCGATATAGATATGAGACTTCCCATTCTCTAGAGCTTTAAAGGAACGCCCAAAGGCGAGGTCACCTTTCGTCTATCAGCCAACCTGTCGTCCCTTTCCTATACAGCAAGCAAGGGTTGTGGCTGCAGTCTCACCCATTACGTCAAAAGCGTACCATTCGAGCCAGTCCGTAACGTTGACGCTTTGCCCTGCTCTTCTAGCCATCTGAGCAACAAACTGGTCGGCGTACTTGATAACACGTGAATCGTAAGAGCGGAGCGCCTTCGTTGTAAAGGCCAGGTCCCAGCCATGACGCCGCCGCCTATCATGCTCAGCGCGGTCCCGCAATTGCACCAGGTTCAGCAGCGGGTTAGCAATATCGTACCCTACGTGTCTAGTATGTCAGCCACATCTACTTTCTAGGCTCGTATTGCAGAAGACAGCACGATGGGATACCAACACTCGGCCTTGGCGAAATTGCTCTGTGGGTGGAAGATGACTTCTATCATGTCTGGGTCGGAGATGGACAGTAGGTTGGGACCGACCCGCACGTATTCACCATACTTTCTATGCAGACGGTCCAGGTGTCTATAGTTATCGACCTTGGCCCTAATGTGGAAGAAGTGGTAAAACTGGGAAAGCCGCGCTAGTTTGGGACCAGCGAAATGGCGCAGCGGGTGAAAGAAGGCTCTGTAGACTAGCATAGACGTAAAGAGCATGGCCATATATGCGCCATAGCTGACGGATGTGAGCTGTACGGCGTAGGAGAATGGCAACCCCGTCACGGTTGTGAGAAGCGCAATAGCGGCCGGCGGGCCAAAGAGCGCAAGTATCACGAGCTTGTATGCAGTGAGCATATGCTCACCATGTATGAAGTAACTCAGATGAGAAGCAACGCCAGCAATTGCCGACAACGACGCGACCAATCCAAATCCAATCTGGGTAGCCATGATCAAAAACGGCAGTGAGAAACGACTTGACCGAGAAGCTATCTGGAGGCAAAACAGCCCCAGAATCGACCCAGGTTTTAAGCATTAAATATCTCTAGTAGTAGAGGGGGTTGCCTCCGTGTCTCTTTGCCCTACGTAGACTAAATCCTAGCTGCATAGTGTAGGTACATACATGTGTAAATCTCGGGCTTCGTGGTCGCGTATACCTACATGAGGCGAGCGCCATATCACATAATCACGTTGTGGTGTTGGTGTACACAAGTAGTATTTGTCCAAGTACGGAATAGGCAAGCATCTACACACAAGCGCGTAGCCGTGGGACTCCCGAAGAGATGGCGAGCAACATGGTACTTGGTACTAGGTACTGTATTGTTACATTGACCAAACTACCTACGGCGTCGACGGCCAACGCCAAGCAGCAAGCTATCTGACCCAACTATTATGGCGTTGGTTGGGGTCGTGATTCACGGGATTGACAAATCCCCAGAGCGCCTAACAACATTAGTAGGCGGCATATCGGGTAGGTAGTGTGATATATAGTCCACCTGAGTAACGTGAAAGCCGGAAATTACAGTATCTGGAAGAGAAGAGACGAGAGAAGAAGAGGTCGAGGAAGAGGTCCCATGCAGAAATCCAGCCCAGAACTCCGAGACCAGAGTAACAAAGCACCCGTGACAGCTCTCAGGACAATACACAATACACTGCTCGACTGGCTATCTAGATAGTAAGTGTGCATAGGTATGTCTCAACATCGGCAGCAATCCCAACAGCCAGCCAACATGCATACTACCTCTTTACTTGCTTCCATATCCACCCCCCACCTTCGTCAGATGGCGCTACACTTGGGTGGGCGTACTTGTTACGTGTATTTACACGATCCATCTCCAGCTATGATCTGAACCACAAAGGTAGAGTTATGTGCCGATAAACAGTACATACTGTACTGTATAGCTCTGTAGGTACGTAGCCGGGTCTTGATGCCATGATGCCTACAGGATTTAAAAGACGACCTGTAGAGGTAACGTACATCATCTATGTGGGTGCTTAGCGCGACGGATTAGGTATGCTAAGGGCGTCTTAGGGAGTCGCCGATGTTCATTCGACTCGCTCACTTACAGTACCTATGTTCTATAGTATGTAGGCGACCATACATGCAAGTAAACTAAGTAACGTACGACTACTAGCAGTATATACTATATTATGGACATCGTCCAACTACCTACTGGGAAAGAAAATGATGCCTTTGTGATTGAGGCAAGTAACGAATAGATAGTTCACAGCATCTATTATTCGAGGTCTATCTACTTAGTTAAGTAAGTACCTACCTACCTGTCTACTGGCTTCCTATCTATATTCCTCCTGCGTACGAGGATAGACACCTATACCTACGCATATAGGATACAGGCACAGGGGTACGTTGCATTGTTGGCGGGCACTGTAGTGTACGGTCTGCTCCGATCTTATGTGGATCTATACTACCTACGCAACTAGATGAAATCGGCCTCGGGCTTGTTGGTAAATACGCTCTACAGTATATACAGTAAGTACTCGGGTCGTTATATATCAGGAATTTGGATGTAGTTGAGAAGATCTCACCGTGACAAGGCCACAGCGTCCTAGGAGTATACCTGTGGGTCTAACCTTATTAAACCCACGAAGCACCAGTGCTGAGTGGGGGGTTTAATCTGTAACCCTACGTTTTCTGTAACTTTTTTATTGCGTAGACTGGTTTTATCGGTCGCAATTAACCAAAAAAAATCGCAAAAATAATCGGATAGCGTAGGAAGGTATAGAATTCTATTCTGTACATTTTTACGTTGTCCGTTTTTTTTTGCGGTTTATTTTGGTTGATTTCGGCTGGTTGGGCTATCGGTAGGTATTTAGAAAATATATAGCCAATAAGCCGAAATCAACCAAAACAAGCCGTAGAAAAAAACAAGCAACATAAGAACGTTTGGAATAAAATTCTCTACCTCCTTACGTAACCCGATTATTTTTACGATTTTTTTTGGTTAAGTTATTACGAAGTGTTCGTTTAAGTTATACCAAAACCGCTTACATAATACAATATTGCAAATTTGAATATTTATACCAAAACAAAAATAAACACTTCGTAATAACTTAACTAAGAAAAATCGTAAAAATAATCGGGTTGCGTAGGAAAGTAAAGAATTTTATTCCAGACGTTCTTACGTTGCCTGTTTTTTTCTACGGCTTGTTTTGGTTAATTTTAGCTTATTGGCTATATATTTTCTAAATACCTACCGATAGCCCAACCAGCCGAAATCAACCAAAATAAACCGCAAAAAAAAAAACGAACAACGTAAAAACGTCCGAAATAACATTCTCTACCTCCTTACGCAATCCGATTATTTTTGCGATTTTTTTAAACTATTTATTCTTAATATTTTATAAAAAGTTACAGAAAACGTAGAGTTACAGATTAAACCCCCCACTCAGCACTGGTGCTTCGTGGGTTCAATATGGTTGGACCCACAGGTACCTACCAATCCCGGAAATCCAAAAGCACAGCTCACATTGTGGCGTGTAGAGAAAAAAAGACATGCTATGCCTTAGGTAGTTAGCTGAGTACTAGATAAGTAGACCGGACCAGTATTTCGGTGTATTTATTTATACACAAATCATACGTAAGTACATAGGCGCCCCTGTATCGGAAAATCCTCCATGGCAGTCCCCTGCGAGAAGGGCTTGTCTACCGAGGTTTTATTCTACCTAGGCCAACTCTGGCCAACTCCCAGTGTTCACCGGCACCGTCTGACTTAGATACCTACGTGTGTGCAGAGGATATATGATGCGCGGGGACTGAGTCAGTCGCCTGCCGTGTTGCCAGTACTTGAATTGCATATTGCATGGGAGCCTTCCATGTTTCCACGCGTCGACATCTTAACAATTATAAGTAGTTCTTCCATGCAGTCCCGCGGCCCGCGCCGCACGAACTTCTCGCCTCCAATGAGATCCATCGCCTGTCTGAGTGGGTGTGTTGATCCTCTTGCCGCCACTTGGCCCTGGTAGAGGCGGGCGTCCAATGATGCGCGAGCCTGTATCTGTGGCTTGTCTATAAGACATACCTGAACCCAGGGTTGTCGAGTTCGGTCACGTCCTAACACGCGTCAGCCACCAACTTGTAATTTGAAGCAGCATGCTAAGGGAGGAAAACAAGTTGGTAAGACGTAGGCAGGCAGGGTCCGATCGTTCGGTTTATAATCATACGGTTTGTACGCCGTTGCCTTTGTCTCCCGGGGTCGAGCGATTACAATAGGATCCTCGACTGAAATGCCTCTCCAACATGTACGTACCTGCATGCCTCTCTCGATAGCCTCCTTCTCTTGCTCGGTGGTCAGCCCGGGACCCGAAATAGCAGCCTCTCGGTCCCGCTTCCTATTTACGGTCCACATATAGATGTATAATACCACGACCATCAGTGTCTTGACCGAGTAGCCAACCAGAATGCTACACCCAGTCAGTCGGATCGGAAAGAGGCACAAGGTCACGCTGGCCATCATCTCTATAGTACTTACGCGATGTCTGTGAGACCAAGACATGCACGGTTAGTTTCGGATGCTGGCCTCTTAAACCCTCGTGTAATGTTCGATGGTAGGACCGGATGGTAGGACCGAGGGCAGAATGGATGTCTCAACTCACTATACAATGGTTAGTGTAAGCATGGCCGGTGCTAATGACTAGGTGGCGTGGGAAGATGAAGTTTTGTGCTCACCAGGCAGATGTATATAGGGGGGCTTCTTCCTCGATAAACGTCTGGGGACCAATGATCTAGGTAGAACTGAGTCAGATGTTTCCTTTTTTTTTTGTTCCCCTGGAAGCATGAGTCCAGGTGACCCGGGTAGGAGGCCCATACTATCGAACGTCAGTGTCCACTACTCGTATCAGGTATACAGTTGCTGGCTCGAGACGAAGACTACCTACCGTTACCAACGCAATATCCAACGAAGAGAATGGCCCCGGTTAGTTGCTTCTTAGTATAGCCCGCCACGTTACTGCTCACCATGGTAAGGCTCATACTGAATCCTACAGACTGGAACGAGCACAACCAAAGAGCCACAAGCCGCCCCCACCTGTTCTCCGTTCCATCGAGACCAACCGGTAGTCCTACAAGGGCGCCCCCGGCCGCCACACAAATGAGATTTCCGGCCAACATGACGGCACATCGCATATTGGGGAGCCTAGAGCTGATATATCCCGATACAAGTAGTGATGCGACTTGGACTGTGCCGTCTATGGTTAGTGTATCTGACGCCTAGAGCAGCTATTTTCTACTCGATTGACAGGATGGGCAGCACGTTACGAGCAATGGGCGAGGTTATTCCAGGATAATAAAGTAGCATATATCATCTCCACTTACTAACGTTTCCCGGTATTTGCATATACTGTGTCTGTAGGACGTCGAAGCCGAAGGTCTTGAGAATAATGGACGTGAACTACCAACCGACAGTCAGGCTCCTAAGTTCCCAACAGGCCCAAACAGGAATCGACATACAGTGGATTGTGCCGCGTTCGGTATCTAGTCCCGGAGATAAAGCGTCAGCCCTGAGTATTGACCGCGAGAACATCAAAAGGGTTGAGTATAGTAGGTCCTGTTACCTGTGCGGCAACGGACATAACGAAGAGAATCCACGTCTTAGGGTCTCGTAAGCACTGCCACATCTGATACGTCTTGAAATGGTGATTCTTGACGCCCTGGCGATTCCTCGCAACACGCTCCACGGCTACGAACTTCTGTCGGGGGCTAAGAAACCGTGCCGTCGTCGGCAGGTCCGGCATGAAGGTGAGAAATATCGCGCCCCACGCCAAGCTAATAGACCCGAAGATGAGAAACACATATTGCCACTGGGGTAAGCCCGTCGTGATATGCCCNGACGGCGTAGCCCAGCAGCCCGCCGAAGAT
>JAPUUL010001348.1:0-10163 GCA_029590625.1 Lasiodiplodia mahajangana | reverse complement strand
CGGGGCGAGAAAAGTTCCAAGTTGATATGGGATGTATGGGCCAGCGAAAGTAACCCCGGCCGCAGAGCCGGTCGCATAATCACTCACCTAAGTGGCCATTACCACATCAGGCTATCGCGATTATTGGCTAAGCGCGATAGCGTCTACTGTATCTGACCTAGTTGGTTCAGTGGCTTGTGGCGATGCAAGCAAGGCTTTCTCTCTCTCTCTCGCGCCTTTCTCTCCGCGTCCCCTTCTCGTTCACGATCGACCAAAAAAAAAAAAGAAATGGAATTCTAGGAAACCGGACTCATGTGAGCTCGAGTGCCACAGTGTTGTCGTAGTAGAGAGTCATGTACATCGTAAGTATCGCCGCGCAAGTATTGTGTAGTACACCGTAGCGTAGCAGACACCGCCAAGGTGAGTGAGTAGGTAGGTAGGTATTCGTTGGCACACGCTAAGTTAAGGCGCTCGAACCAAGGTTACATTCCTGCCCCGACTTTCCCTTGCCGATCAACGATGTGGTATTCGCTGATGTCGCTGTCGTGATATGATAGGTATTGACATCGGGCGACAATACCGAATTGCATCTGATATCGCATAGCTTCAATTTCGAGAGATTCTTTTGACCCGGCCGACTCTTGCTTTCGATAGTAGAAATGTTAGAACCATCAGGCTCGCTCACATATATGCGAGGGTTACACGCGCTGGTATTTGTACTAGAGCCTGCTGTCCTACGAGTGGATTTGACATGCTTCAAAAGTGGGTGATCCGATGCCCTATACCCGACAAACTCAAGTCCTACAGTTATGTAGGGGCTAGGATTCCCAACCTAGCCTTACGATTGACGGCTAACGAGGGCGCGTACCACGAGCCTCATCATCACCTTGTAAGGGAGTATCTATCCCCTAGATTGACGGAATAAAAGAAATAGGTAGGCTGCGATTCAACGCATGTACTAGGTATACGTAGTATGTCCTGGTAGGTAGTAGCGCTCCGACATATTTAGTCGACTACCCAAAAGCATTTCAGGGGTAACTCCTATGTCCGGCCTGGCAGAGTGTACCTGAGTGTGCGCTCCTTTTCCTTACCATGAATAGTATTTGAGTGTATGGGTAAAGCTCCATCTACGGGAGGAGAGGAAATAGTGAGGGTACTATTACGACCAGCATCCCTAAACACTCCCGTAACCCATGTGACGTAACAGTTTAGTTGGCGCCCAAAGTTCAAGCAGGGCCAAAAATTAGTAGCCTCAACACCAAATCGACATACCTAAGAAATATTCCGTTTCGAATCGCTACGCTAAGAAACATCGTGGTTGTTGTGGGTAGTGCGTCGAAGCAGAGGAGCTAATATTAAAGGGGCTCCTGCGGCAAAGGAATGCCTTGCTGCTCGGATGTTAAAGCCAAACCTAGAGTGAATCGTTCTACATAGGTACCTACCTGGTTGAGTGAGCGTGCGGGTGCCTGCGTTTCCTGTGTTCCTAAGCTGACAGGCCCCTGAGAATGGCTCTATAGTAAATTAAACGCGCAAACCTCCCATGTGGGCTTCCATTCTAGGAGTCAGTCTCCGATACTCCTTGATTGGATAGTATAATTGCAACTAGTTTCTTCGGAAGTGGAAGCCTAGGGTGCTAGGACTCGTTGGGCAAGTTAGCAAGTCACTCTGAGCACACCTAGCAAATGTTTTAATCATTTAGGCTAGGAAGAATGCTGATTCGCAACTTGTAGCAGTTATAAAGACGTGATTAGTGAATATGATACAGATCCTTGATGACTACATTCCGTGGTTGGGGTTCAGAGACCTTTCTGGCACTCGGGTTTTTCCCGTAAGCAAGATTAGGTTGCCCTAAATAGAGACATATGGAAGATAATGCTAGTCCTAGAAGTCAAAGTAAACATGGTACGGGTTACTTGTTAATAGATTGGCCACTCCTTGGCCAGGTGTGCTTGGTTACCCCAAAGCCTGCCTGCGATGTCCCATGTCAATAAAGTGGGCTAGGGAAAATGATTCCATCAACAACAGCGGATAGTAAGGGGTACTAAGGGATCCTGAACAGGGAGTAGGACTTGAGATCCTCTGAGTGGAAAGCTATGGAGGTACGCATGGGCGCTTGCATGCATGGGCAAGACTAGGCTCGTAGGGCTGTTGACAAAGAGTACCATGCGTGCGTACCTCCAAGTATATATCCGAAGCACATAAAACTCTATACGTGATATTTCGTGTATTCGTGGGTCTCGTGGAGTATCAAATAACGTGGGAACCAGGCTGGCT
Organism: Lasiodiplodia mahajangana; assembly: GCA_029590625.1. Classification (NCBI taxonomy): domain Eukaryota; kingdom Fungi; phylum Ascomycota; class Dothideomycetes; order Botryosphaeriales; family Botryosphaeriaceae; genus Lasiodiplodia; species Lasiodiplodia mahajangana. The sequence goes on along the minus strand of JAPUUL010001348.1, from coordinate 7,910 downwards.
GGTACCAGAGAGAAGAACATGAAACATCAAGAAGCAACACCTTCTGCTGGTAGGTAGCACAGCATATACCGACTCGACGGGAGCTCGATGTACACCCGCACATGGTGAGAGACACAAGTGTTAAAATATCTTACTGTTGGCTGCAGCCTCGGCGTAGCTGATGGTATAGCGCGCCTGTTATGCTCCTAAGGTTGATTAGTGCCAATCCCGAAGGACGTCAAGTTCCTAGGGAACCAATAGAACCGAGATACTTCAAACAAACGCGCGGATGTGAATTGTCACAAGCGTGAAAGGGGTACTTATTCCGTTTCAGGCAGGACTGAACGAGAAAGCAGAGGTACCAGGCGATGGTTAATATAGGGGACCGTAATCTGAAGCCTTAAGCAGAGTATACAACTGACTAGGAGCAAGTCGATCACTGTCTTTCTGGCGCTCCCATATGGAAAAACTAGGAAGGGTACCGGAACGAAGGGCCCAGAATGTTTGGCTATTAGATGCCGAAGCTAAGAAGTCCCTTGCGGACCGAGGTGTGATGCGCTGCCGGATGTTATCAGTATAGACGTAAGTATTCATAAGTATTACTAGTAGCTGTCTGCCTGCCTGCCTGCTCGCTTGAACCGAAGTTGCCTTGTTGTATATGTCGTATACACTACCTAGGCATGTGCCGGTGCCTAAGCTGGAGAGAACATGTCGGCGATCATCTAATCGATCGTGATCTGCTGGTATGGGTCGATGGTGTTGGTAAACCTGCTGTAGGTGGTATAGAAGATGGAGCTATTCTGGAAGGGGCTCAGATAACCAACCATGTCCATAAAAAGACGAAGTTGAACCCTTTCCTAGATGGATATATGCCGGTCTTTCCACATGCAGTGCCTTAGGTACCTACCTACTTCTTAACCTACCAATTGTATATATAGCGGCCCCCGGATGCGTCATGCTTTCTTGCGCAAGTGGATGCGACCGACCAAATAAATTCGTCAGTGAGCTAGCTAGCTTGTAAAGAATTTGCGATCGGGTCCTGTTTTCGGCTCTGCTCTGACGATGACTGCAGCAACGCTGGCCGCCTCATGGCCCCAAGACGAGACGAAGTGTTCTTTAGGTGAGTGAGTGGGAAGGTTAGAACAAGACGAGACCGACCTCATGACAAATGATTATTTGGGGGACTTTTCGAAGATTGGCATGGCGGCCGGGATGTGATTGGTTACCGGCGTGCTGGAACCCAATCAGAAGCCGTTCCATAGCCGCTAACCTCCAGAACCCTGCTAGAGAACCCCAGAGTGGTCTTAGCTCTGCACACAGTGCGGTGGTCTGGCTAGGGCTGTACCTGAAATGTCGGACAGGTCGGTACCCAGGCACTCCGCTATGCCATGTACACACCCACGCTACGGCGCTAGGGGATGGACTTATGAAGATGGCTCCTTTATGTAGACTAGGTACAGTAGCCTAGGTAGGAGGCAAGTAGGTAGACTAGGTAGAACATTAGAACATGGACACCACACCATATCTGCCTGACTAGAGACGGGATAGAGACGCAGACCGATCTCTTTTTCCGCGTACCCAAAAGTAACCGTTCCATTCGATTATCAACCCACCCAGATGTAACTCGTGGTGCGCCCGGTGCCAGGTTCTGGGTTCTGGGTTCTGGTTCTGGCTCTGCCAGGTCAAACAAGGACTTTTGTCGCGGAAGATCGTCCGGGTTTATCTGCCCTGACCTATTATTCCCATCTCATCCAAGCCACATGTCCGTTCTGTCGTCATGTCTTGGCCCCAAGTGAGACAAGACAAGATACACGTCGTTCTCTAGCTAATGCCTAGACTAGCTCATCTACGTATGTACTCGGGCGTCTTAATTATATAGGTGCGTGGATCCCACCTTTTTTTTTTTCTCTTTCCTAGATTTCACCAATGTTTGCATCCGCCATTGATGCATTTGTTCGTTTTCGCTCATCCCCGATATTTTTCTGCTGCTGCCCCCAAATGTCGGCATTGCCATCACGACAACCACTCGCAACCGCGCGGCGGTTCCCTCATCCTTTCTGGTATCTAGTCTCATGCATCTTACAGAACCCATGATGATTACCTGCTAAGCGGACGAGCCATGTTTCCGCGGCAGCCGCCCACCGTAGTCTAAGATGGCGATTTGCATTCCTGTCCCAGACCCTCGGGACTGGCAGTGCAACCCAACTGGTGCAGCAGAAACGCAGTAGAAGCCTAGGAGGGAATCGGACAGCTGGGCTCCCGGGGACATCCCCCTCTCGCGTTGCTATCATCCGAGTCGTAGCGTGCCGGATGCTATGCAGCTGCGTGCTCGTCGCTCCGCCTTTTGGTCCTGTCGTAATCGGCTTCTCTCACACAGCCACACCCGGTACACACGTACATGTCGGTCATTCGATTATTCGATTATTCTTAGGCATGTAGGTATGTTATCTAGCGCTACGAGTTGATCTACCCGGCGCTGGCTCCTACACTAGAGACATCTCCCGCATGTCTCCGCATCAAGTAAGGCAAATAAGGTGAGTGAGTAAGTAACTTATTATGTACGTATGTAGATAGCGTACAGTACCTATAGGCTTGTCCGTACGTGTGCCTATACATGTATTATTATGTGTTTGTACCTATCCCGAGACTATCACATTTTCCGACCCGCAGCCAATATAGTTCGGCTCGAGCTCGAGGGTCTTAGCACGCCCTACCCGCATACAGAAATTGTAACGGCCAAATGGGGAGACTCGATACCGACTACTATCGTCACACCAGATGGACGTCATTGGCCAGCTTACACAATCCTGGAGAACCTATACACCTAGTCACCAGTCAAAACGAACGCCGCCTCTTTCCGTCTTCACGAGCCGTAAGTCCCCGCTTGTAGCCTGAGGTGTTTTCTACACTACTGACGGCACTGGACTTAGTCGGTCTCGTTCTTTGGCTTAATACTATATGTATAGTACTCAGAGCGACAGCACCTAGCTGCCCTATCCTGAACAAGCTATCATCACCCGCTTTATCCACAATATGTGAATCCCCTGTCGCCAATCTTCATGCGTGGGTTGGAAACTTGTAGTCGGTGCCGTCTTTGATACGTTACTAGTACTAGTATACCATCAACGCTAAACACGTGTATAGTTCAGCTATACTGAAGACGATCTTTGGTAATTATTGTGCAATGAGCGAGGTAACAGGCAGGCGGCTATGATCTATGTGTCGATCCGTTACAATACTTACATACCCATCCTCCTGGGAATTAACCGCGAGGATGTATTCTCGTGACTGAGTCCTCACAGCTCAGATGGGGCTTCGCTAATTGCCTTTTGTTGAGAGTTAGGTACGCTAACTGGGGCACAGATTGGGCGAGGTGAGCAACAAGATCAGTTCCGAATCCAGTCCGTCACACACCAGGTTGACCACTCCCGAGCTAGGTAGCACCATGCTGTACACCTAGATTTCTCTTTCTGCCGATTCTATAACGCCCTATTGCAACGGTATCGCGAACCTACCAATCCGCAGCCGCAGCTAGTATAACATTCTCGAGTCCCTTTTTTTCTACCATGCTGTCCCTTTTCTCAACATTAACCGTAGCCTACGACTAAGACATTCTCGGGCGCCCAAAACGGGCCGGTCCTCTTGCCGAGACTTTATTTTTGTTTCTCGTTTTTTTCCATCTACACCGGCTGTAAGTCAACTAGGCAGGACAGTGATATAATAAGCTCATCCTACAGAACGAGGGGCTCATAGGACTTGAACTGGATGAATCGTTATGTGCTGCGATGCGCTCAACCAGAGCTCTGGGTCTTGGTCCCCTGCAAGCTGCAAGTTACTTACCTACAGTACACCATCATACATGGGACATAGGACATCGACAGGTACATGGCTCTCACGCAGGCTTGGCAGGTGCACTGTAATGCTTACTGTATACAATGTACTTTTTTTGAACCCTCTATATGCACGCTACCTAAATAGTCTTAGAGTTTTAAGATGGCAGAGAGCCAATGCCAATGGAGAAGTCAGGCAACCCACACCCCCCCCCTAAGCTTTTTCACATTGCTTCTTGAAGGAGAGGAGCGGAACGTTACCTATCCCGTCAGAGTCCATCCATCTATCTACAGGTAGTCATTCAGTCAGGGCTTATACTAGAATACCTACCTACCTACCTACCATGATGGCTTTGAGCGCTTGTGCAATTCCAGATCTAAGCCCTCAATCAACCACTTACTACCTACGTCCAAGGCCGACAATGGCGGACGTTTGCTCTGGCTCCTGGATCCCATAGGGTTGGTTCGTTGCTTCACTTTTGAACTTCGACGTCCTCATCCTCACTACTTACATAGATCGCCTACCACTGCTGGTGACTATGTAGGCGCCTAGGTATGGCGTTGTGGGGCGGTCATGTCAACACCCTACCGTCTGTCGATCAGTCGTGCTACGAGATACCTGCCTGCTCGGATGCCTGGGTAGAGTACCGCGTGTCTACATACGTGTACAAGGCAATGGGGTTTGCATGTGCTTCATACTGTTGCCAGGGTCAGTCCCCCTTCCAGTATCTAGCTCCCGCACACAAACCCCTGGTAATACCTACTTAAGTAAGTACTCGAGGCGTCGGGCTGGGTATGGTTGCGACGGCTGGCTGGGTCCCAGTCCAATCACTTGGATATATGCCTAGACCCGGAGCTCACCTCTACCGTAGCACCTTTACCTTTCCGGTAGAAGATGAGGCTTTGCTCTTCTCCCACCCGAGCTTTTGGTATAACTTGCCGTCTCCTCCGTCCCTCTACCTCGCCTCACGCTTGGGTCACGACATTCACGACCCGGAAGGCAGACTTTCGTTCCTTGCCCCTTGTCTCATGCGCGGCTATCCTACTGCCCTCTAGATAACCCACCACAAACGCTCATGTACGCATATAATACCGCCGTGCCTTCATCACCTTCGCCCGGATCTGTTTGTCCTTCCGAAGCAGACTATTCACGGCAAGGAACTAGTTCGCCAACTACCCAGCAGGCTCAGACACTTGCTATTCATATTGATATGCATGACCCCACGTACATGCCGTCCAAGAACGCTCATATGGAAGAGTGTTTATCAGTTGGAACACCCCTATCTGAAGACAGGCACTCATCTGTCCCTCCGTCCTCTGCCCCTTACGGAAACCACGACATGACTCGGCCGTACACTTCAGTAAGTCTACGCTCAATGTACAATGTAGTATTATGGGAGAGGAATGGTGTCTAATGAAATACCCAGGTTGCCCCATATAGCCCTTATTCGGTGCCGGCGTATGACTCGTCGTTGCCGACTCCTGTATCCGTGGCAGGGTCGCCTCCGATGCCAGAAAGGTCTATTAAGATGTTATCCAATTACCACCAGCACGGGGGAGATCCCCAACAGCTCACTCCGCCAACAAACTCTCGCCCTTGGCCGTACGCAACTAGTATGGCAAGCGTCTCATCGGCTTCTATGACAGTGCCGTCTACCACAGCCGAGATGTTGGAGATGCAGTCTCTAGAGTCATCGCATTCCCCAGAGCACCATACTGCAGTTGTTGACCCAACGACGCACTACCATTGGAGTACCTACGGAGTCTCAAGCCATGATCCAGCGGAAGAGCTATCTCCACCACACCTACCATCACAATCCATCTATTCTACTGTTCCGCCCTCGTTATTGGTTAGATCGTCTCATTACGGACTCAATCCCAACGCACACATTCCGCTTGATCCAAGCTTGACGCAAGGCTCGATGCCTCCGCATCATACGGATCCGCGGCAATTAATGGCACATGATCTACATCATCAGTTTGATAATCTGAGCAACATCTCTCTTGAGTATGGACAAGCATACCCTGCGAGAAAGTCCTCAAAAGCCAGGACGAATAGATCGGGCCGACAACCGAAGCGAGGTCGTAACTGCCAGGAAGATTCTACCAGCAACAGCGGCATGAACTTCAACGCGGACGCCATGACGGCCGGCGCGTCTAACCTCCCCGGGAATACGCCTCCGAAGCACCTTACGCTTGATCCCAAGGCACCGGAGGACTCTAAGTACCTCGTGGAAATGCGGTGTCAGATGAGTGATGATAAGGGGAAGGGGATGTGGGAGCATATCCAACAGGCCTATAAGGAGCGGTATGGGCGTAAAACCAAGGAAAATTTGCAAATGCAATTAATACGCTCCGTCCAATCCTATGCTATCTGGCCTGAGGAAGAAGTGAGTTTACCTTAGGCGATTATACGCATGGGAGAACGGCTTGACTAACCTGAGTAATAGGACCAAGCCCTAAAAGCCGCTGTTGAAGAGTACGAACGGCGCCGGTATCAGGAAATAAGGAAGATCATGAAAGAGAAAGGCGGCCGCCGTGTATGGGACTGGAATGATGGAAGCATAGCGAAGCGGCTAGTCCAGATGGGGGTCGACGAGATCGACGACCGAGACCCTGTCAAGAGGACTCGCCGAAAGCGCAAGAGCACTGTCCGACAGAAGTCAGGTGGCGAGCCCTGGGTAGGGTGCGTGAACATCCAGTACAACAGCGAGCCACGCGAGTTGACGGCGGAAGAGAACAATATGCTCCTAGAAACATTCTGCAAAACGGAACCCGAATCCCCGCAGTCCGATCAGCCGATGATAGACCAGCCGGCAACATCCTCTACCGATGGCAGTAGGAATTCCGTCGAGAACAAAAGCGCACGCGTGGCCAAACATGCGTGTGATCAAATACTTGCTAACCAAGGAGAACATCTATATAATGGCCACAATCGATACATGTCTTGAATAGAGGGCATATATACCCACTATTCCCGCTGGTGTACAACAACCTCCCCCTAAAGATACCCCTTTCTGTTACCGGCGGCAATATCGATACCTAGAGGCAAACTAAACGCCTATATATCCTCCATTTCCGGCGGGCGTACCGGGATTCGAAAAGTTTGCATCACGAATATAATTGGCGTACTCCTATGTAGAAAGAATCTGAGCTCGCAAGACAACCTTTTTTTTTNGATGGTGGTTTTTTGTTTCCTTTTGATATTATTCTCTCTACGGGTCTAGGCGAATCACTCATTTCATGTACACTTCGACTACCTCTGTCTAGTACCTAGGCGATACATACATACATACACATATATATTGGGGCGGCTAGGAAATCTGGGGACGGAAGGCTACTTTTTGCATTTAAAGGGGGTGATAGCGAGTTTTTCAATAGCAGATTTCACATCAGATAGCGAGCCTAGGCATTGGAGTTCGGAGTGTGTTTTATTTGGCCTATTCCCTGTTTCTTTCTGGCTTATGCTTAAAAGATTGGTACACGACTCGAGTCAAATTATTATAGCTATTTGGATCTGCAGGAATTTTGTTCGCAACAAAAGTTGAGACAGGTTATTCTGGCTGGGCCACGATACCAATCAACTTACACAGACGGACTGATTTAAAATCAATCAATCGATGTATATCACGTAAGGACATTGCAAGTCTCAAAGAGTATATGTTCTTAGCTAATACTGAATGAATAATCGAGTATTTACTAATTACCCAACACAAGTACTAGATGTTACCATCCCGATCCTTTGTCAGACAGTCTAGCCCCATAGCAAAACGTGCGTCTCAGTTACACTACACCGACCCGCCTCCGCCCTCGATCTTTGCCATACTGTATGGGGTTTTTCGAAAACGTAGCGAAGCTTCTTTTTTCCTGCTGCGCCATCTCTCGAGATGGGGCCCAGGGTGGTGGGGTGGGAAGGGAAGGGAAAGCAGATCGTGCTCTCTGATGGGTCACATCCGAGCCCTACTGCGCCGTCTCAGCGCCTTAGAGGTTCGCATTGATTTGATGCCAGCCCCATCGAGCGAATTGATTGGGATCTCGAAAAGTTCTTCTCTCTCTCTGCTCACGCACGCGCTCAGCCTATCGTGGGCGTTGGGCAAGACT
>JAPUUL010001347.1:0-10166 GCA_029590625.1 Lasiodiplodia mahajangana | reverse complement strand
TAGTAAGTGAAGGTCCTGCCCTTCGTAGTCTCTTCCTGGGCCGGAGGGTGGGAAGGCTGGACGGGCTGGCCTGGCTTTGAGCCCAAATTCCGGTGCTTCCTTGGCTTCCCCGTGATGGGAGAAATGGAGCTTTCCTGCGCTCTCGGCGCCCTTTCTTCCTAAGTTTTTATAAGCTCCTAAATAGTACTCTGCTACTCTATTAGCTCTGTGCCTTCCGTTTTTGTCACCACCCTCTTCAGATTATCATCCACATTATTATCTCACAGACACACATAGCTACTAAATACAACTAATCAGCGAAGCTCTACTCATATAATACTGAAAGTACGTCGATCCCGCGCTTTCGGGTGCTGCCGCTAGACTTGGAGCGCAAAGCTTTCTCGGCTGGTTTAGGTACAGCATCTCATTGAAGTGTAGGCAGATGGTAATATGTAATGAATAAGACATAATGCATAGCGCTACTCCTTCCCGCTAGAAAGGGACTGAAACCTCGACTGCTCGTCTTGAATGATCTTCATAGCCAGCGCAGTTGTGAGGCCACGGTTCCCAATACGAGCTCCCGTCCTACCTATACAGCAAAAGTGACCGGCCGGCCATCCGCCATCCTCATCTTGCAAAGACATGAGCAGGTCCAAATCTCTCTTGTAGCGTTGAGGGCTAATGCCAACAAGCTGACAGGCTGAAATGCGCAGTGCGAGAGCCAGGGCGTTGGTGGGTATGTCAATCCGCTCTAGAAGCTCGTTGTGAATTGCTTCCAGCTCCTTTTTAAGTCTCTCTGAGCAATCCACGTATAAACGGGCTACAAAGTATAGGAAGGCCTCCGGCACCGAGTAGTGTCGGCTGCCATTAAGGAAGGCTTTGTTGTTCAGGCACTTAACAACCCATTCTTCCGTCTTAGCGATGCGAGGATCGGAACCATAGCCGAAGTGGTGGAAAACCCTGAGGATATTGCAGCATACTTCAGGAGTGGTTCTCGGCCTCTCCTTAGAGAAGTAGGTCTGCATGATACCATCGGGGTCAATGTTCTCAGCCATTGCATCTAATACGGTCTTGACATCTGCAACCTCGTTGAGGTATTCTTCGGGAAGAGACAAGTAGGCAATTGATGTTGTGTCCGCGTCTGGTGGAAACTCGCCAGTTGTAAGGATCGGCTTTTCGTAGAAGTAGTTCCAGAGGCCATTTTTGACGTTTGAATGGTCCAGAGCTGTGCCATTGAGCTTTCCATTTGCGTGTACCGACGCGTTAAGTAGGTTTCCAGAGGGATATTTCAGATAGGTCACGTCTGCTTTACCGGTGAGTCCCCAAATAAGCAGCTGAGCGAAGTTGTCCTTGAGCGCGAGATCGCCGTGGCCCTCAACAACACAATGGTGATTTCCAGCGTTGGCCTTCATAAACTTCTCCGCACGGGGTAGAGGGTGCTGGAGAAGATTTCGTAATACACCACCGCTCTTCGCTAGCTTGCTGTCTACTAGTAGCCCGTGCATACCAAGTGATCGCGCTGCGCAGATGTTCTCTGCGGTGTCATCAATCATGAGCAGCTCCCCTGGAGACAGCCCAGTCTTCTTAATAACGTGCTGGAAGAAGCATAAATCAGGCTTTCTCATGCCTTCAACACCGGAGGCGAATGAATATGTGAATATAGGCCATGGAACGTCGAGCCCCCGTACAGTTTCAAAGTGCTCCTGTGTGATGGTTAATCGGTTATGCCCCCCGAAAGCAAAGTCTCAACTCACTTTAGATATGTTCGACATAACATAGAACTTAAGATCGGAGTTCGATTCCCGCAAGTCATAAATGGTCTGGACCAACGAGACATTGACGGATAACGACAGCTGTGCCTGTTCCAGAGCGGTTTCGACAACATCTGGCTCGACCGCTAGTAGCTCACCGAAGTCCTGTTCATATGTTAGCCAATACCCAAACTTGAATGAGTTGAAATACACTGACCTTGCAAGCTGTCTTGAGGTCTAAAATACCTCTATCGAGGTTATGCCAAGTCGTTGTGTTCATGATAGTCAGGAACTGCCCCGAGGACAAAGAGCTCGTAGCACTATGACGATCCCATTCCAACAAAACACCACCGAGGTCAAATACTAGGCCCTTAAGTTTTGAAGCCATGTTGAGTCGATGATTAAACTAGCCTTGTGGATTCCCTGAGCGCAAAATGGGTGAGACAGTAAACTGTTATATAGAGCATCTGAGCCTGGTAAAAGCTTATCAAGTCGCCAGGTCTTAGACATGTGAAGATGTAATCGAAGTATATAACGATTAGCATAGCGAGCGTATCCGAAAATATCATCACAGGCTACTATTGCTTATTTTTGATGCGCCATGTGGCGGGGATCTGACACGATGGGCGAGTAAAGTAAGTTTCCTTAAGGAAAATGATGCCAATAGCTCCAAGAATAATATTTACTGATAGAGGAAGTGTATTTGATTCGGTTAGAGACGCAACTTGTAGGTAGTACCATCTTGTCATTGGTAGATAAACCTCGCGAATTGCAGCCCATGACATAGCAGGGTACGACCCAGTCAGAAGATCAATGACTTCGTGGTATCTTCACCACACCAACCAAAGACATTTGGCGAATAATCAGCGATGGACTCAATCCATTGCGCTATCTGGTGTATGGGGTTTTATTAATGTGCTAATTCCTATGAGCCGTCGGATAGGTAGACAAAGCAATCTCGTACCAGGACACGGAACTAACCTAACATATTAGAATTCCCTCAGAAGTTAAGCCTCTACAGCCAGCCAAATCCTGGAGAGGTAGATGCCAGCTTCATACGTAGCCCTTATCTTGCCCTCACCCTTCTTTGAAAAATTCGTCGGACTCAACCGCAGGTTTAGATATATTATAGGTTAGCGTCGCGTAATGGCGCCATCAAATGTCAGCCACCGCGGGCGCCAATCTGCGAGAGATCTCGCATAAGCTTACGATGAGGCTGAAGATTACTGTCGATCATGAAGCTTAGTAGACGTTCTGTATAGAAGGATTCAGCCTGTGTGCTTGGAAATATAAGTGCATTCACATGTACCTCAGCTGACTGCAGAAGGACCATTTGGTATTTCCCCACTGTAGATCTCGCTATTATAGTTACCTCTAGAAATTTACTAATGTGATTTATCATTATGTGGTTAGAATCACTATGTGGTCACAATCTCAGAATCTGTTTTGGTTACATATTAAAAAAACAGCTATAATWTWTTTAAATTAATTTAAATTAATTATATTAAAAAAAAGTCTTTATTAAAGCACTTTAAAAANTCAACAAATATATAAATTAGTTAACTTTTCGCATAGCGGTCAGGCTAAATGGCTTGGCAGGTTTTAGTGACTTGCTTGTGGCTTAGAACAAAGGTGCAACGGAGGCGTTTCTACGGCTACTAAGGCTTGATTAAAGGGCGTTGATTAAAAGGGGTTGTTGCTACGCAAAGCAAGTAATATTATAATTTTAAAACTACGTATTTTTATAATTTTTATTTAATTAAATATTTATAATATAGCTTTATATTTTAAGGCTTTTTCCAGGGTAAGTTTATATGGTAAATTAGCTAGTATATCGCACTGTATAAATTTCCATATAATTTTACCCTAGAAAAAACCTTGAAATATATAGCTATATTATAAATATAAAAATTTAAATAAAAATMRTAAAAATRTTTNAGTTTTTNAAATTTAAATATTTNTTTAYTTTATTTKTWTTTAGTCTTTATTTTTATTTATTTTTAGCCCCACTTTATTACTATAATATTTAACTTTTAAAACTTAGTATTCGAACAAAATTTTATACAGTTAACAAATTTACTAGTAATTTATATGGGAAAATGTTTACGCTTAATAACTTAATAAAAATATTATTTTATTTTTTAAATAATTAAATAAATAAAATAGCTAGCCTAATATAGTTAGTAAAATTAAAAAGCCCCGATTTTTTTATAATTTAATTCACTAGCCCCACATTTATCCGAATTTTATCCGATTTTATACGCTATACTAAATTAAGCTGATTTATATGGGAAAAGGTGGCCCGTAGCCCTGGGGCCCGCGAGAGGGGGGTCTTACTTACGTATTTCGACTCACTTAAGATCCCAGGGTCTTCGCAGTGCAACCAGCGTTCGGGTCGAAATTCTTCTACATCATCGCCCCATATCTGAGTGGCCCGATGTATAACCCATGAACTCGTTCCAACCACCGTCTACGTAGATGACTCATCAGTTAGGGTCTTTCAAGCATAGGATTTAACGCCTCTGTTATTAACACCAAAGTTCATAAAAGAAAAGCCCATTTGGCCGGAATACTTACACCGCCGGGTACGTAGTGTCCACAGATGGTCATTCCCTCAGGTGGAACATCTCGGTCCAATAGGAAGGCGGCCGGACTAAACAGCCTCATGCTTTCGTAGATAATTGCTTGTAGGTATGGGCAAGATTCCGCCTCATTTGCGGTAGCGATCGGACTCGATTCCCCCGCGGCTCGACGGCCCCGTAGTTCGTCACGCAGCTTGGCTAAAACTCGGGGGTGGCGCATGAGATTGGAAAAAATGGCACCTAAAGAAATGGCGGTAGTATCGGAACCCGCAAACACGTTCGACGTCATCATGTATGCGATGGCTAAATCGTTACTACCAATGAATGCAAATAAGCTGTTAGTACTAATCCTCGGGACTTCATTCGTACGCACGCCCCTGCTAGAATCACGTACAGTTCGTCCTTAGTTTTCTGTACCTGGAAGAGCTGTCCCACGATATCTTTGTCGCTACCCCCATGGTCTTTCCTGGTCTGCACCTCCTTTTGAGCAAAATCGAAGAAGAATCCATTCCTATCATTGAGTGCCAAGAGGTTTCCAACCAGTGGCATGATAACGTTCTGATGTAGTTTAAAAATCCACTCAGCATGCATGGTCCAGGCAAGGCTGTGGAAGGATCGCGCTATGCGGGCGAAGAAGTTCTTGTCTGCCCCTAGCGAGTCCGACCCTGATGAGACGAATCCGTACGGCTTTGAGAACGAGACGGCACCTATTACGTCGAAGGCAAAGAGCTGTAACCAGTACCCGAGGTCGATAGTCTGCCTCGAGAAGGCTACATCGTCGAACTTTTTGAGTAATGTAGCAATCAACTCGTCGATCTGCGGCTCTAGACGCATAGTCGACTCCATCGAATAGGCTCTTGCCACGAGCCTACGCTGCGCAGAATGTATCTTTTCACTGCGCTCGCCACCCAAGTCAAATGGCCGTGAGCCCTTGATGACGGAATAACAAGCCGATTTAACGTATGGCTTGTTGACTCCTAAAGGAAACCGTTTCATTAATCGCAACGTTTACATGGGAAGAAGGGTTGATTTAGAACTCCATGACTTACTATAAATATGGAGGAAAGCCTCCGGGTCCCCAACACTCCTTTTTTTTTGCAGTTAGGCCTAGGTGATATAGTCCCTTCACCTTGAATTTGTCTTTACTCACAGTTCATTTGGCCCTATCCGCACCACAGGGCCATAACGCTCGTGGAGGGCTGCTATATCTCGGTGCCATTGACCCCTATATGTCACATAGGCGCGCCATCCCTTGGATAGTTTAGCAGCCAATGGCCCTGGGAACACCGCGAGCGGGGAGAAGAGACATTGATAAACAATATAGCCACAGATGACGCTAGACAATGTTGCAAGAAGCGACTTGACTGTTAGCGATACGGACGTGTACATTGCGTTGACGGAGAGCTGGATGTCGGTTTCATCGGCCTGGAATGTCAAATCTAATGGCAAAGGACTTTAGTCGTGGTTGGCGTACAGTGAATATATAGTAGTCAGTTTGTCGTCCCAAGTTAGAAATGACGAGGTTAATAATCGTTACCCTTCCATCTTTTGCTTACACCGTATGCAATCCTGGGATACCATGTATTTACCCCACACCATCAGCTTAGGTCCAATTAAGCGAGTTCTTCACCAGATCCAAACACCAGGCTTTAATTAGGGACTATACGATTCCTACACCTAATTGCCTGGGTACACTGCCACACGATACCTGCATTATCGTGCCGGGCATCAACGCCACCATGAGACATGTATGTATCAACGCAGTGATAACCCTTGCTCCTCTTTCATCACGCTTGCCTAAATTCCTAGTAATTACTACACAGATCCGGCCTTGAAGAGATAGCTAAGAGCCGCCCATGTAATAAGTAAGGGCAGGTTACGAGTTGATAATATCTGCCCATGTAAGTTGTTGAATTAGTGGACTCTAGATACGATAAATTTCTTAGTGTAGCCCTGCCGAATACTTACTATTACTGGCTATAGCTATCTGATAGTTGAAGTGCTAGATGTTAAGATACTTGCTAACCGATTGTGATTCTAGCATCTGGAGTTAACATCTACGTAAGGCATAAGCTCACAGTAACAATCTCTCTTGAATTTCGTAGTAATACACGCTGAGGGAAGGGTGAAGAAAAAGATATTACGCATGATAGAACATAACACCCGTTGTCTCTTGGGCTAGAGAGGCAAGACAAACACTACCGTCTTATCAAGACCCAGCTTTAACGACATCAACAGCGCATTCGAATGAGGAGCACATCTTCTTTCAGCGTAGCGGGAGCAAGAACTGACCCCCATGGTGCATACAAGCCCATAGCTATCAACCAGTCGAAATAGAACGCGCAGTGCACAGGTGCCTCACACCACATCTTACCTAATAGCACATAGAATTACTAGGTTATATGTATCTTAAGAAGGCTGAATACCTTGTAATTATAGTTGATCATTCCGTGGTAGAGATGATCGCGAACCCCGAGTAGTAATATTACTTGCCTAAAAAAATAAAAGGGCTTACATGTTTATTTAGCAAGGCTAAATATATAACAAGTGTGCCATTTCCGAGAGGTGAGGCCATTCCCCAGAGTTGGGTGTTTTTTCCTTTAGGAAAAAGATAGACAACCATGGTTATAGTAAGCATGAGACTCCTGTAGGGAGACTCGATGCGACTCAACTTTTGACTAAGGATTAATCGGGGGCGTATTATGAGTCATGCAGTGTATATATATCGTGCTTATCTATTATCTAACAGGTCCTGATTATCGTGCACCGTATCCGTGTTTTTGTTGACCTAGTCGCGAAGCACTGCTTCTTTTTTAAGTCTACACTCTATTGATATTTCCAAGCCCCAATGATACCTGCTAGGCCGCAGCCTTCATTTTCCATTCCACGGGCTCAAAGCGGCTTATCCGCGCCTGGTGTTGACGTTCCCTTAGAATTCGACATGCTATACGGTGCCTATTAATCCGCGTCGTTAGCATCACCGTCCAGTATCTCCCATCGAGACGTCGACAAATCGGATGGAAAAAAAAGGGCCGGTGGGAACTCACTAAAACCTGCTTCGCGTTGCATATCCTCCAGGCGAGATTTCTCACCCGTCCATCGGCGGGAACCACTGCCGGAGCGAACTCAATACCGAACATTTGCCGGACGGCATAGACTATCCTCTTTGCGTACTTGCCATCGCGCTCGACGTGGCTACCCCAAGGCTCCGAAGGCTTGCTAGGTGCAATATCAGGGTCCCGATCCAGGCAGTTTTGCACGACTGGCAGCAACGCTGCTTCGACAGCACTCTGGTAGTTTGGATATGGATCGACTCCCGTGGGCACATCATCCTCGTCGAATCTTGCAACGTGAATCTCGAATGGTTGGGAGATCGCCATCACGTTGTGGTTACCATCATGATGATACCGGAATTCGAAAACACCCTGCGTCCACCAGAGCTTGTCTCCTGAAAAGACCATCTCGCCCTTAACGAGATTAATTCCGTCAGAATTAGAGCCCTTTACGGGAACATCGGATACGAGGATGCCTTTGTCGGCGGTAGTGGATTCGTATTGGCCAGCAACTGTTGGGATCCAACGACCTAAGGAGGAAACATCGGTAATCTCCCTCGAACGGTTGTCAGCGACCATGTATAGGCCAATCCAGTCTTTCTTGCAGTGGTTCGCTGGCGCCGTCCACTTGACTTTAATTGGCGCTCCATACTCGAAAATTAAAGTATTCAGAGAATTGGGGAATCTACCAGCCGTGCCCTCCTTCCCACTGGACCTCTCTGTGAGTGCTGAACCAGAGGAACTCTCTCCCTGAACAGTAACTGAATAGTGCATGGGATCGTATGTTGCTACGTCGGGGGCGGATTTAGAAATCCCAAGCCGAGCAGGGTATTTGTTGAACAGAGCTGTGGTATCTCTAACAATCGTGGAAACGCCAGCAGCAAGTTTCGGGCGAGCTGCGTCTAGAAGCTCTTCAACTACTTGTGAAGTCTGGTCCATAACCTTGTTCACGCTGCTCTGCCATTCCACTACGTAAGGTGGAAGTGATCGCTTGATGAATCTCGTTAAGCCGGCCTCGTCTCTAAGGTTCTCGCCGTATACCTTCCGCATGTGGGGTTGTTCCACAAACTCGAGGAATCCAATTGTGAGCAGATGGCTAACCCACGCTAGGATGAAAACTGCTTTGCTCCAGGTGATTAGAGCTGCACCCCATAAACCTGCCGTGCCGATGATTCTCTCAGGGTTGTTCAGGAAACGATAGATAGACGTATAGTTGAGCTTCACGCCGCGGTCGAAGAAGAAGTCTCCAAAGAACCAGCCAAACTCGCCAAGCGACTCGTATATGCTCATAGCAGTCCAAATTTGCAGAGCGATGAGACTAGCGCCGATCACATGCCGTAGGAGAACAAATCCGTAGTTCCAATCAACGGGAACTGAGTACATCTTCCAACAAGCCGCAATGAATGAGGCGTAGCAAAGGACGTGCGATATATGATACATCCCCTTCCATTGCCGCCACGCCTCGTTTGTTGTATCTCCAAACTTCAGGAAGTGGCGAGTCCACATTTTATCTTCCGACTGGCGATGTAGTATTGAGCCTAGACCAACGGAGTACCAAATCCGCCATGCGAATGCATGCATAACAAACAAGAACTGCCAGACGGGCCCCTGTGGAGTAACCAGTGCTAATACCACGAGATACAAAAGCAATAAGCATGTTGAGTAGTCCGTATTCCGAAACAAGTCGATATTTCTAAGGCCGAGAAGGTTATGGATTTCTGCAGGCGAAGGTTGTTGTAGGGTGGATGAGGCATCTAAGGGCTCCTTAGAATCGGTTGTCTCCGTAAATGGTACGGGGTTATGCTCCTCAGTTTCGGTTCGCTTGCGAGGGGCAGGAGGATTATATATCTTCTCAATGTGAGGGTTCTCGACTAGAACCAAGAAAGCGAATTGGCAAGCATGGGCAAGGATGGAGATGAAGAGCACAGCATAGCTTCCAGCCATCATGGAAATGCCGTAGTACCCTGCGTAGCCGATGGAGTACATGGGATGGGGCGCCATTTCAAAAACACCATCAAACGTTAATTCTTGATCAACCAGGAAAAAGAAGTCGCCCCAATACCAGGCATAGTCCTTCACAACCCGAAGAGCGTCAACCTTGACCCAAAAGTTAAATCCAACGATGGCTAGGCCTAAGAGCCATCGGACTATTGTCATAACCGAGGGTTCGCCCAGTGGAGTGCGAGTGCACGCAATGGCAAAGAGCCCATAAGACACAAAGTCGCACAGAAGAATGAGGTCCACAAATCGGCGGAAGACCAACCAGGTATTGTACTCGATTGGGGTGCTGTCAAAATCGAACTCGCTATGGATCTCGGTCTCGGATTCACGTTTGAGGAAGTTGTATAGCCACGGGCGTGGGTTTTTGCCAGTCGAAGGGAGCTCAAAGAGCTGCCACTTCTGCGCCCATGCAACAAGTGTATTATCATTAGACTGCCAGCGTAGCAAGATGCCAATGCCAACATTGTAGGCAGCGCGCCAAAAGAGATAGACAGCGGCGAAGACGTACTTGCTTAGCGGCGATGGCAGGGCGTATAGAGCCAGAATGTGGGCGGCCAGGACCGCGAGCACGATGATGTCGCTTACATTCTTAGGCTGCCTAGGATCGAGCATCTGTGGAATCCTATCCTGAGTAACTGGCACTACAAAGACTGCAACACCAGAGATACCATATGAATTAGTCCAACGCGCCAAGCAAGTGAGTGGTAGGCGTTACTCACCGCTTCCGCCACGAGTTCGACCATACGTCTTCCGGGTCTCTTTTGCTCGTGACTTCTTGTTGTCTCCGTCCTCTTGAGGGG
>JAPUUL010001346.1:0-10167 GCA_029590625.1 Lasiodiplodia mahajangana | reverse complement strand
TCCAGAGAGGCCTCGCGAACGCGTTCACGTTCACGGGGGCGTTCCCGGGGCGGCGCAACAGTATAATGACGGTCGCGTTCTTCAAGCCGATCTCTCTCGTAGATCAAGCGATCATGGTCCCACCGCTCACCGTAGGCTAGATCGTCTTCGTCGGATCTCCTATGGGCCATCTCAATCTGGTCTAGACAGCAGTAGAGGGGAGATACTTGTGCCGTATGAAGCCAATGGTATGAATCAATGCAGCAACTGGACTTGTATGTGTGTGTATATATCTACCTATATATATATATAGAGAGAGAGAGAGAGAGAGAGAGAGAGATGAGCTAGGAATAGTGATGATGCGAAAGGGGAAAAANCAATAGCTCGGGTTGGGCTAAATGAATAGAAACATGGATATTCCTAACAAGATTCGTATCTATCCATGCCTCTGGAATCTGGACGAGAGAGGCAGGACATGGGTGGACATGGGTGGATGGGGGGTGATGACGACAGAGGGGAACGAGGAGGGCCAACAAGTCCTAATACAGCTAGTAGGTCGGTAACCTATGTACCTAGGTAGGTACCTACATAGCCTGGAGGGTAATGCCCACCACTAACTACATATGTACCTACCTACATGGGTAGGTACACAGGCACGGCACCCCTATATAGCTGGCGCGGTGGCTTGGTGTGTGGGCTTGGTCCAACCCGCCTACTACCTACTACATAGTATGTATAATAAACTGGGCTTTTTTGTCTTCTACTCTTCCACTCTTCCACTCTTCATTTCCACTCCGAGCAGACTCCGAGCAACCACGCGCGAGATGATTGGGCTGCAATGCGAAACACGAAAGGCAGTACCGCTGACCCACCCCGCCTGCAAGTCAAAATGACCGCGGTTAGGCACATGACCCTGGAGCCTGCCTACTGGATTCTGTTGGTTTTGGATGCTCGAATGCGCACCAGGCACAGACAGCACCCACGCTTGTAGTAGCGCGGCTACCCGTCGTCATTGTTTTGAATGACAATCTAGTTTTTTTTCTTATTCATCATTTTTTTTTCTTCTTCTTCCTTTCTCTTTGGGAAAGGTTGAAAGACCTCTCGCCCCTCCTAGTGGGGTTTGGAAGTTCCTGATGCAATTCCCACAACTTACAACACAACTCTGCGTAACATCGTGCGGCATACTAAGGGAAATTCCACTCTGGGTCCTAGAGGTCGCGTACCGTAAATACATTATAGGTAAGTTAGTATGCGGAAATCCGACGTCCAGATACAGTATGACAAGCAACCAAATCAGAATGAATGCAGATAGGTAGATAGGGAAACTCAAAGAGGAGATGGGTAGGTACGTAGATACTCTTCTTCCCTAGCAGACCCCGGTTCTGCCCCAGTGTACATTAGTAGCCTCCAACGCAGTGCTGTCAGTACAGTAGTAGCAAACCTGGGGTATCCATGATCCAGATCCACGATTGGCGCATGCAGGAGAGTCCCAACTTTCCAACTTTGGATCGCCTTCAGGTTTTCGGATGGCGGACAAGACTGTATTGTGTTGTCAAGTAACTCCCGGCCGCCCCCCCCAAAACCTGTCCTCAGACCTACTGTAGACCTACTACAGTCGCACTAACATTGGCGGATTGCGATACCGGGCTCTTATGGCATTTTACTTATGGTTTCCTTCCAATTGGCTTCTGTCTAAGCGCACATACCAAGCTAAGAGAATGCCCACCTGCCTGCCTGGACTTCTAGATACCTACCTGATATCGACCTGATGTACCTATATAGGTAAATATATAGTTCTCTAGCCTACCTAACCAGATGCTACCTACCTACTTAAGTACCTACCAAGCTATCGAAGGCGGGATGACGTCGACACGCAGTTAGCTAAGACGAAGACCCTACCAGGTAACCAATGCTACCAATCTATACGTAGACTACCTAGTAGCCGAAGTAGATACCTCCTATCTACATAGTTCTAATCCTACGTAGACTAGGTAGGTAGCTAGGCACGCTATCAAATTGAAAGAAGGGCCACAGGGGAATTCCCAGTGCAATTTCCACTTTAGTCGACACGGTCTTGGCCTATCCAACGCTATTACGACGTCGGCATCACATCCAGCGCGTGGCACTGGTTGCTTGCTTGCTCCTGTCTCCAATGTGCTGCTGCCCGATCCGCCATCAGCCGAACTGAGCTTAGAGCTTAGATGGCCCGCCTGTTGGTCAGAGCCCTCAAACTACGTATTCCTTCCCCTGTGCGGAGTAGGGCCTTCGCCGGGGAGCTGTCCTTCGCATCTGCGACGGTAGCGGTGTATATTGTAGCAGCTCTGGCCGTGATCCGGCACGATAGGCTGACCAACTGGCTCACTCGAACAACGTAGCTATGCCCGGGGCGCTCGCATGTGACTGCACGTCGGCTGTCCAAAATAGTGGCAAAGCCACATGTCCCGCCATTAGTAACCAGCCGCGTGTTTTCACGACCGTTGTACCGCCGTCTGAAATCAGCTCCATGCTATGTCGCGTCTTCTCCCACTGCTAAGCCTGGCATAGGACGCGCAGGACATGTGAGTCACAAGCAACATCCACGACAATCACGCCATGGGGTTTTCGGTATTAGGCACAGACGAACGCACACGAGATACAGCGTGGGTCAACTATCATGGGGGCTGAGCTTGGTATAATGCGTGCGTACGTGAAACACGACGAAGTCGTCAGGCAGAACGGGATTGTGCGGATGAGGCTCGAGCCTGGTCAGAGACGGTCGTGGCATAGACGTTGGTTGTGCTTACTCATGACAGGGCAGTAGACGGTAGGCATCGTAAGGACTTGGGTGCCAAATAGGGGACGCTGCGAGAGGATTGTGTCCTCGACTATCGAACGCCGGCATAAGAGACGGACAATCGGCAGAAAGTATGACGCAACTCATCATGTCGGCCGCTAGGATAGGAAACAATCTTCCTCGAGTAAAGTAATAAGCGATTAGATTAGTACCCAAGAGATTCCCAAGAGATCACATAAAGAGGCAGAGATGGAAAAGTACGATCAGGCAGGGACAGCAGAGGCAACATAATGTAAGAAATTACATTATCCTTCTGTTACCATGCACAGATACTCCAGAAACTACTAGTCCAGTAATCATATTTGGAGGAATACCAAGTATTAATTATATATCACCGTCGGAGATATTTATTAGTTTAAGTGTATAGAGAAAAGACCGTTCCAAGTAGCCGACTTTTAGTTCTCTGTAGATACCTCTAGCCTAGGGATATAAATCAACGTGACATGCTTCTAGGTGGCCTCCACGGCGCCTAGGTTTTTAACTAGATGAATACTGGGGTGTGAGGTGTGTGGATTTATTCTAGGAGCTTGTAGCTGCTTTCAGAGGTTGTCATGGTTATGTAGCACATCGCGAACGATGCTAATCTACAAAATAAGAAGGGAATGCTCTTGGGTAGATCGGCACGGGAAGATGGGAGGGGATCATCAAGAGGGGTAGGGGACGTGGCTGTAAAGCAGCAAAACCAACGCCCCGGTGCTCCAATTATGCAATGGTTGTCTGACAGTGGTGCTTATTTCAAATTCACACCATTAGGCGTCTGCGGCTTTTAAGCTACTTGGGTAAGTTGGAACAGCTACGGGATTGAAGAACGGTTTTTTCTTATCCATACTTAGACAGTTGAGATTAAGACACGCAAAGCTCCTTTGATTCCAAGGCAAGGGGAAGTAACCAATCAGGGAATTTTCGGCGGGCGTCGTTGTCTCTGGGTGCTCGAATCCTGCGAACACTTGCGCTGGTAGCCACCTGAGCGTTTTCCGGCGACGAAGACTCCAACCTTACCCAGAGCCGCCCTCTCCAGGCCACAATAAGAAACCATGCCGCTGCAGTCTCGAAACCCGATAAACTAGTTTTGTCGCCAGTTAAGCGTCAACGATCCCTTGCTCGTCAAGGGCCGTAGTCGGCAAACTCACGTTTCTATTTCATATTGGGCAGTACGCGGTGCAGTGTCGAGTTAGTTACGAGCGATTGAGTAGAAGTTTGTTAGCCTTATCAAGTAGCTAAGCTCAACGATCAATGGTAGGTTATATGCATGGATGAGAAGACCCATCCGTGTAACTTCATACCCAACTTCGGCAAGAAATACTGTGATAAGCCCGAGGTAATAGGTATGTCACCTTTCTTTTGTAACTAGAACTTAACAGACAGATCATACGAATGCCACTACAGGTGATCGCCACTGGTGAGGGCACTGGTCTACTTCCTATTATTGATCGTAACTCCACACCCCCTCAAGAAGGTAACAAGTTTTTAATCGGACAAACTATCCCAGCGTCGACTAGGGGAGATTACCGTTCTCAGCTGATTGCTACCCAGTGGCTGGCATTCAAGTAATATACTCATCTCAGCGGTGGTGTCATGGCGGGCGCAACACTAGGGATACTGGCGGCCTCCGTAGCTCAAGGAGTACCTAATTACCTGGGAGGTATAGGGTTCGGGGTTGAACACAGCCAGTGATTTTTGTGCCCTATTGTTGAATATATCATACAGCGAGTGGAATTCAGCAGTCTCTGGTTTATCAATCTGCCCCAAGCTAGCACACTAAAGGCGTATATTTACACTGAGGAGTCGAAGTAGGTAATATGCTCGACCTTCGATTCTTGTGGCCACGCTACCCGACGCCCAGAGCATACGATGTAAAATACTGGAAGTCTCCAGCCTCGAACTGCTGGAGATGCCCGTCTTGATAGCCGTGGCCCCAACTATGATAGCCTCGACTTCGTCACGAGTGCCGACGCTTGGCCATTTACTAGAGTGGGGAATAAAGTGTGATGGAGCCATCAAACTCTTACAACATCCGGCCCCTATTAAATTAGCGGTGTCTAGGTGAACTAGAGGAACGGTGGTAGCCTCACGTATCGTCGTTCCTATTTGCTTACCTCTTATTTACAATTTCGAGATAAGCAAAGTTCATCCCGTCCTTTTAGTGCCGGTAAAGCATGGAACTTACAACCCCAGTGGCTCTGCTTAGCTCTGTTTGTCTACACAGCAGGGATCAATCCACCATATACGAAAAAGGGAGGGGTTAAATTCATAGAGACCAGGTAGCCATGTTTCTACATACCACATACTCCGAATCGTCGAATGTTGTCCACCACAACAGCCAACAACTTTCGAGTATCCTTAAAGCCATTTCTCTCTACCCAATTACAAATCGCGGAATGGAGCTTCACCCACGCCCCGCGCCTGATATTAGGGCTTGTGAATAGGCTTCTACCTCGGCGCAAAATCGAAGTGGTCGCAAAACTCATTATGGCCTAAGGAAAAGAGTCGAATATGAAGAACATACACCCTAACAACAAAAACTCGACAAGGGGAATGTATTGATTTTTTCTTGGGGACTTTCAGCATAGATTAGGTGATATACTCTTGCTGTTGCGCGAAGGTGCGTAAGACCTTCTCGTCACCCACTACCCTACCTATATATACACGAATAGCCTCCCTGTTCAGCCTGCTGGGTAACCTCACTGCGAAGCCTCATGGTGTGTCAAACCCTTCTACGTATGGTGGGTGATAGACCCTTGTTGTTGCGCAGGGCATTAAAAACCCCTCTGAATACTGCTCCTACCTATATACAGGAATGCCTGCCTCGTTCACTCCCCCCTACGTTTCAAAATGACTTCTTTTGGCGTACCTGCTGTCACCTCTCCCGGTGTTGCTTTATGACAAGTTGCTTTGTCGAACTTTTGCTCACTAGTGTTACGTAAGGCCGAAACTCTTCTCCGAAGCTATACAACGGGCCGCATTTTATAATATTGTTACCAAGGGCAGAGATCTTGTGACATCCAAGTATATGATGCGAAAGAGATCTCTATGAGGGCAGACAGTTGTACCGGAACGGAGGTCCTCCCGATGAATGAGAGGTTCGTGGCATCATTAATCAATCCTATAATGCACTCGTCTCACCCCCGCACATCTACGCTCAATCCCCCTGGTCGTTCGTCTAGGGAAGGCTGAATCTTACGTGCCATGTTGCACTAAATGATGCGTCAGTAATATGGCGTCAACAAGATGACATTAGAGCATACTTTAGCCCGATGCACGGCGATCATGCCGGGCTGAGTTTACTGATCATCCAGTGATACAAATGGTAAATAAAGTTGGCCGCTTTGAATCCAATAGCTTCACTGGCATGCTACTACACCAACCCTTAATTCTAACACTAAAATACGTCTAGTTGAGATATTTTGACTGGCATTCTAGAATGGGCTTGAGAGTTTTTTTCATCCCGTTCGGATAGTGAAGTATTCGAGATAACGAGTTTCCCGCATCCGCGAGGTGGAACATGTGGTAATGCCGCCACTGAAACAGCCCGTGTGCCTACCCTCACCATGGCTAGGAAGGGTACAGTTATGCATTGTGCCCTGTGTGCGTGACTTGACAACACGCCGCGTCCGTCACATTACACTGATCAAGAAATAGTGACCTTGAAAACTAGAGCTTGGTTGTCTAGATTGTAGCCGCTTTCATCGGCATATCGTAGCTCGCCGCCGTTCATATACCCGTCTTGCGTAATAAAGTCGTTGTCGGATAAACTCAACACGAAGAATTCACCATTCGGCGCTTTCGGGTTGACTGGAACCATGCCCAATGACTCCCATTTCTCGTTCTAAACTTGCCATTAGCTATGCCCTATCGTAGCGGTTGAGGGTCACAGAGTTTGCGGAACTACTTACGAGTAAGCCAGCGTCCGCGCTTTCGCCGTTGTGCACGTTGAATCGGTTGAGCTGTGCGTTGACGTTGAAGTCTAGAAAACTACAGTACGTCGCAACCGTAATGCCACTCCTCAGAACACCGGTATCGGCGTCCGCAATAGCACACGTCGTATTTGTGCAGTCATAGGTGCCCGCAGCCTTGATATCAGTAGCACCCGAAATGTCGAAGACATCGATTTGGCGGTACACGGATTGGGTAACGTCCTGGCCATTGCCGGCGTCGGAGTCGCGCGACAGTACGAAGAATTGACCATTCTCAAGAGCAAGGATTTCAGACTGAGCCGCTACCTTGGGGTTCTTGCTCGGCTTCGCCGTCGGATCATTGTATAGCGGCAGAGGCACAATCCACTCCCCCGTGTAGACAGGCGCTAATTTGTCCGTGACATCGTATTTCAGAAAACGAGTATATCGCTCGGTTTGTTTCGCGAGCCCCTGAGACCAGCTGGTTAGCCTGTTACCCGCGTGGCATGAGCGGGATGGGATGAGGCCCCTCTACTTCAACAAGCTATAGGGGCTCTACACGTACTCCTTCCTGGACGGTTGCGGCCTGCAGTAGGGCATATAACGACTTGCCATCAGCAGACACAGTCAGACCTTCAAATCCTGTCGTTATGTGATCATCGTCAGCGGGGCATCTCCAGGTATTCGCCTCATGCGAGAGTTTTACCGTGGTTGTTGTCACGACCCGTGTCGGGGTCTGCTGGTGTAACGTCGTCGCCACTACCATTGTCAACGTATCGCGGGGGACTGTCCGCAGAGAAGGAGTCAGTACCGTTGCGCTTTGGCACAATTGACTCTGGGGGGCGGATAGCAGTGAGCATTTCCCCTTCGGAGCTAAAGAGGTCTGGAGCTTTATGGTGAGCAACACTTCATGGCTCTGAGAGGATAGTCGACTAACAGATGTACGGCCCGTATTCGTCAGAGACCCAGAAGGTGCCGTCGTGGTTCACACTTCGGGATCAAAAGTTAATGGTTGTTTCTCTCTCCTTTATTTAGGCGGTTCCTCTAGAGTATTGATGACAGGCGAAATATCAATCGAAGAAGAATGGTTGTGTTGTGTCAGCCGTTGCCGCACATAAAGGAGACTTACTAGAGTCCCTCCGAGTCTATTGGAATCCCCGTCCCTCCAAGCCCCTCGCCCCCGAATCCATCGCCTTCGTACGTGGTGATAGGCAGGTTTGGAAAACCCGAGTATGAGAGATCTCCCGTTGCGTCGGCGTCTAGGCCGGTGCAGAGCGCGCCTTTCGGACCCGAAAACTTAATCGTGTCCACGTATTGGAACTCGAGATTCGGGCCTGATGGACTCGAGACG
The DNA here is from genome assembly GCA_029590625.1 of Lasiodiplodia mahajangana. Lineage (NCBI taxonomy): Eukaryota > Fungi > Ascomycota > Dothideomycetes > Botryosphaeriales > Botryosphaeriaceae > Lasiodiplodia > Lasiodiplodia mahajangana. Next base: position 2,111 of record JAPUUL010001346.1, on the reverse strand, counting down.
GTTGCATTTGGTCGAGGTGTGAATAATATTCTAAACTTGTGCACCCGGGGGTTGTAGTTCAATGTGCCTTCTGTGTTCCTGCTTTCATGTCAACATGGATGTCCATATACCCGATCTGGGGGTTCTATACTTACCATCCTCTATCCGGCAACGACCATAGAATACCGGAATAGCTCCCATTGCAGTGTTTCTTCCACTCACGATGGTCAAGATGCAGAGAGGAGCCCAATCCCCCCAGTGTGTCGCCAAACTTGTCCCGGGCATTTGAAGGCACAAACCCATAGCCCGCGAGCTCGTCATACACGTAGCTCACGCCGTTACACGTTGTACTGTTGACGCCGGTGGTCCGTTCTTGGATAATAGCGCCGAAGGCAGAGGAAACGACAGCTGCCACGAAGAAAGCTCGGGAGGCCATATTTTGAACTCACCAGTTAACTCGTGCATAAGAGGAGCCACGAGTGAATCTAGCCGCCTACAAGAGGTGGAGGGGGAGGGTCCTCTACTTAATATACTAATGGTAGAGGCATTCGACTGGAGCTCCTGTGGATATATATATATATATATATATATAGTCTTTCCGAGGGCAGAGGTACCCCATCTCCATCGGCGACGCGCGCACACATAGCACACACGTCAGCTCCAGCAGCCATCGTCAATCAAGATGCAGCTCAAGTTCTAAGAAGGTAGGTCACATCTGGGGTGCAGATGGATCTGTTGGATCGCTGGTCTGTGCCAGTCAGCAGGCGAACTACGGCCACCAGACGAATCGAGATTAGTGTACTGACAGCCGCAGCTACGGTTGGGATGTGCCGCGTTTAGCACGTTGGATGCAGAACACATCTCATTCGTTGAAGCTCATTTGGAGGGGGCACGTGGGCTATTTCTCTTCTTCAACACCAATGTAACACTAATGGTAGCGCTATTGAGCGTTGAGTGATTTTCTTCTGCTTTTTTTCTTTTCCGGCAGGATACGGGGATGCAGGCGGATTCATACCGAGCATTACGCGATTGTCGACCTTCCTATAGTAACTCTCGTTCGCCCGGGGTGTTGAGCGCTCTTGTGGAATATCGCAACAAGATCCCTGAACAATTGCTAGCCCTTGAACGCATACGCATGATTGGACGGTATCTATCCTCGAGCAATGTAGGTATTCAATACTATCGTACGTAGACGCGTACACCATCTAAAGTCATTTACATATAACAGCTTCTGTCTCTTCAAGTTCGAATCGCCCGAAAGACTTTCACATGTCCGTGACTCCCCAGCCATCACACCGGCTAGACTTGCCGTGGTACTGGAGAGTACCTAATATCCATCCAAGCCAAATGGCAGGGTTCCCGGCACTCAGCGAGGATTTCCCGGCCGTGCTACTCTTGCAAAGCTATCTTCATTCCCTGCCAACCGATATCTACTAGCCCACAAATGGATAGCATACACGACTTTATTGAGCTGCAAACGGCAGTGGAACATTGTCTATGGCGTGATGGAACCACCCTACACCTTGAAAACTAGACCATGCTCTCCAAACTTTCGCTTAGCGGGTTCCTATACCGTACGCAGGGCCATGCGTTCGTTATCTCTTGACCTGGGGGTATTGCCATGACGTTCGCGTATCCCGCTTACGCGACAACATGTGAGCCCGAGAATAGGAGCGGACGAGAAGGAGGTAAGGATTAGCCTGGCTGACATAACTGCTCATCGAGAGGAGCTGATTGTAACGTATACAGGGAGCCATCAGAAATACATAGACGACTAGGTAGTGGATTATGCAACCAACTATATAACCTCGCTCCTTTGTCTAGCAGCATCAGGGCTTCGTTGTCATTCGTAACTAATCAGGCCCAGAAGAAATTTCCGTACTAATAAAGGCAGATGAGACAGCAAAGTCAATAGCGTAGTCAAGGCTTGATGTAGACGAGGGACCCCGGACCAGCCGTCTCAACAGCCTTATCAATAGCCGCAAGGAAGTCATCTAGGCCATAAACCTCCTGAACAATATGTCCCGCACTCTTACCCAGCTTCAACAACCCTGCCTCAACCAGGCGCAAGACTCCTTCAATATCCCCCCTCGTGTACATATAGGATCCCTTTATCGTCCAGCTGTTGATGA
>JAPUUL010001344.1:0-10177 GCA_029590625.1 Lasiodiplodia mahajangana | reverse complement strand
CTCGAATTCGCCGTTGCGGGCCCCAACGATGTGGCGAGTGCTTTCACGGCGAGAACGTCCAGACTGACTCTGCACGTCGCGGTATATCCATTCCCATTCATCATTTAGGTCATCGTCATCTTGGGTAGTTCGAGTAGAGGCAGGACGGCGGGGCATGTCACCAAGACGCGGAGGTCTTAGACGATAGGAGAATAAATAGCGAAGAGTCGGGTGTAGTCAAGTATATCGAGTCTGTAATCCTCGGTTTGGCAGGTCAGAGAGATGTTGTCAGCTATTTATTGCGTTGCAAATAAATGCATATGTCATGGTAGTCTGTCGACAGACCAAGCGGGTATACTTAGGTACATACTTGGTTAAACGTTTCAAGGAAGCTTGGCTCTAGCGCTAAGGAGAACGCGACATCATGTGATCCAATTTATTACCTGAGGTGAGTAGCACAGCTTCAAATGACTACCTCCTACGCAGCCATATTTTGGATGAATTGTTTGCATTTACATACACACTCACAAACAAATATATCCATATATACAAAGTTTATAGTTAGCATTGCCTTGTAGGGGAAAATCTAACTTTATATCAAATTGCAATCGAAGTCATTGCCGACAAACAAGCAGCAATATGCCATAAAGATATGCTTTATGAATATTATATTCGAACTACAATTACAGTGTTGTTATTTTAAGTTCCTAGCTTCTGTTATTTCACATAACTACTTTTAAATTATATCATATGTAAGCTTGCGCATACTAGCTTATATCTATACTTACCTACATGTAGATAGGTTAAAAGGTATTACCTGCCTGGGCCTAAGTGACCTTGTGTGCCTGCCTACTTTGTTTAACAGTGAATGTAGTACCTAGTTACCCCTAGAGTGTTTGCTATGGATATGTAGATATGCGCGTTGCGGCCACTGAAACTACCTACTACGATACCCATGATAAACAGTGGAAGTTTCACAATAGTTACTGGTGGGCACCTAGCACTTACCTTCCACAATTATATGTACATCACGTAAGTGCTATCTCACCGTCAGGCGTGTTTTGGCCCCAAATACCAAAACTTATCAAGGAAGGTTGTTTCCACCTCTTGTCGTCAAGTACATAGCAATTTCTTTCTATAAAACACCTCTCAAAACACTCACTGCCAACATGGACATCTTCGATCCTACTCGTCCTCCTGACGAGGGTGCTCGGCCACCAGACGATACATCATCCCATCAAGAGAGATTAGAGCATCACGAGTTGCGAGGTCCTCTAAACGCGCTTGCGTCTCCAATATTCGCGCTTGTGCAACAGGCCCGAGAATTAAAACAAAACCGTATAGTCAACGCCGAGAACTTAGCCAGCCAGCCCTATGCTATCGTACGTCACCAGCCTTTATCAGTCTCGATGGAACCTCAACTAACCTTTTCGCGACTGACAAGGCGAATTTCCTCGTTGTGGGGGAGCCTAGTGCTGTAAAGGGCGTCATAAAGGCCGTATATCAAGACCTAAAAGACGGCAACAAGGACGCGAGAATAGAGTATCATGAAACAAAAGCACCGTACATCCGTATTGAGGCTCCTAGCGAAGAAGATGTCCTAGTGCTACTTCGGACAGCACAACGACTAGCAGCCGCTTACCTTTCAGGTTGCTCCGTCGAACCCAAAGCCATATTCGTCGAGCCACCTATAAGCCTTACAAGCGATTTTAAAATCTCCGTTGATGCCGTCAACGCAACTGAACGCGTACGCCCTACCATAGAAACGCTTGTTGATAGGCCTCCTATAGCACCAGAACCATCTCTGGACAAATATAGGGATGATTTCTCTGGAAACCTACACAATGCGTTTGAAAAGGTTTCTAGTCTATGCGCTTCCTTAGCCATCAGAGTCCATCTGGGACAGTACTTCCTTCAGACGTATCGACAGGGGAAATTCACAGTCGAGGAATTCGAGGCGATGGTCAAGAATCCGAGAGCCACAGGCGAATTGGACACCTGGTGAGTCTATCTTAATCCGTATGTATGTTTATGACCGGGATTGACGAATATCCCTAGCTTAGCCGGAGCGGTGACAGGGGAGGAACTAAACATTGAGGCAGCAATGCGCTTGATCCAGGCGGCTAATAGCCCATGTCTTCCTATGGACAACCAGACGCCGACACCGGGACAAGTCCATCCAAGTTATGTCCTCGAATGTTGGCACGATAACAATCGCTATGAGACGGAGTTAGACATCTACAGAGGAAAGAAAGGTGGCGGAAACGAGCCGACAAGATTAATATTTGCGCGGACTAAACTAGTCCCTCAGAGTGCACAAGCTCCAAAATTTGAAGTCATTAGCATCAGTCTTGGCAGGCAAGTAACACCACGTGGTCATCTACGTCTTATTCTCTAACTGACAGGCTATTTCTGCTAGAAAACTAGACTTGCGTGTAGTCGCCACGGCCGGTGACGAGAATTTAAGGGCATCAGAACCAGTCAAGAAATACTTCGAGATGGGGCAGGCTGTATTGCAAGGTTCCCGTGATGACTTTCGGTGTTATCCGGTAGTCCACCTACCGGAAAACCACGCACACACGAATAAGTTCAAATCGGTGGCTCTGAAGAGTATATACCGATTTAGCTGGAAAAGGACGGGGTATGTGGTTCAGTTCACAGTAAACCGCCGCTGGGAAAGCATTCGCCAAATGAACCGGAAGGCCCAACCGGACACAGACTTTGACATTGTCATTTACGCCGACAATTGGGATCAAGACAGCCGGACCCAGCCTGGTGGGACTGTCTCGAAAATTTGGGGGGAGGACCTACGAGGCCTACTCCGTGATGAGGATGGTGATGCAACAGGAAGCGCACTCAGCAGAGTGCAAGGCCTTATTAAGAGAATATTGGAAATCAGAGACTTCTTCGAAGGTCCCAAACCCCAAATAACTGTGTGATTTGCGCGGTCGGGGCTTTAATCGAACCGAAACCAGATTCGAGGCGAGAATGTAATAGTATTAGCTTGTCATGCTGAGGTTCGGCACATTACGGTAACGGCAGGAGGAACGAGTCTCCTCATCTCGAGAATCTCGGGGACCAGCTGGTAGCTGAGCTAGAGATGAGCGTAGTCTCGTGCCGGCCCTAGGCTTAGTGGTTACAAACCGTGGGCGTGTTCGGTAGTTTTTTGCTCACTTTGCCTGTAGGGTCTTCATAAATAGACAAACTCGTGTGGGAAGCTGTTTGTGTTTCCATAGTAGTTATCTATTGCGGGCTGGACACCATTTTCTGCCTCAGAACTGGTTTCGTAACCTTGAATTAGCCCACAGAAGTTGTGATATGAAAAAGACAAGCATTGTATGGAAGGAGATACCTTGTTCAATGACACGGACATTATTCGTTTTGCCCTGTACTATGCCTTCCAGCTCTTTAAGATTACCTCCCACCTCGGCCATCTTATTCTCGTAGAACTCGGCTGCCGATTTGATATCCTAGGGAAGATGGTGAGTCATGCCGTGGGAGAAGGGTCGGCAGGGGAGTTAGCCACACCTTTTCAACGTAGAATCCGGTGCCGACATCGACGAGGACGTGCGAGGCGCTAGAGAGGGTTCCGCCAACGTAAAGCGAGTTCGTAAGCGGCACGAGCACCGGCTTGTTCTCTGTTTGGGTTGATTCCATCCAAGTCAGTCAGATGGCCGGGTCTCTTTTTTTTTCATAACGTCGGGCGCGCTAGGCGAAGGGTTTCGACGGGGGCTAGTACCAACCTTTGAGGGCTGGCGATTTGCCGCCTTGGACGCAGCNGGAGACAGTCGCGGAACTTAGACTGCGCGGCCTGGAGCTGAGTAAAGGACGATGTGAGGTGTTCGAGCTCCTGGTCGAGCTGGTTCTTGACTTGGGTGAGCTGTTGTACGCTCAGGGTGTCGAGGTTCACTATAGGTAGGCGGGGTATGGCGTGGTTAGTTTATTGCACAAATGTGCGCTGCGCTGCATGTATAGAAGAAAGGGAGTAGAGGCCATGGATCTGGAGGCGAACGAACTTACCTGCTTCACCAGCTTCGGCAGCCATGGTGGGCTATGTTGAGGATGTTGAGATAGGTAGGCCTTGTAATGCGCAATACGATTATGAAAGTGATGTCGACGTGCGTGCATATGTGACGGGAGTTTCTCAGAGTGGCCCCACCAAAATTTAGCAACCAACGCAGATCCACGGAAGGTCGCTCGCTAGCTACCGAACCGTGGAACAGAAGGCTCCTTATTTACAAATCGCCCACTACTAGATATCATACTGACAATGAAGCCTACCTAGGTAATTCTAGGATTTCTAGACTTTTGACATGTCCAATTACACGACGATTTCAAAACTAATTAGACGATACTACTGCGATTCCAAACCCCTAGCCTAGCTACAATGAGACCAAGATAGAAAACATATGTAGCGATAACGTCTACAGTCGCACGCTTTTGACTACTTACATATGTAGAGAGCCAGCAATTTAGGTTATGAAGATTGTATACATAGACAAATATCCCTGATACCTGTTGGATGCCTTTCTCCGCGAGAAGGAAGAAAGGTAGCAAAAGAAAAGAAGGCGAAGCGCGCAGGAACAGGATTATTAGCTTAATGGATATGGTAGGCATTCAGCGGGATTCCTATCCGATCGCCAATGCCCCTGGGACGGATCCTGCCCGCAAGGCGACATACCTGGGAGCGTCGACTATCGTAGACTTCCCGAATCCAGCGACAAGGGCTAGGTAGGTATTCGTCCTTGAAGACAGTGCTGGACTAATACCTATTCCTAGCACATGTCAGATGGGTATGCATTCTGGTTAATTATGATCTGGGTAAACACAAGCCATTCTAAGAAATTAGGTTACTCTCACATGGCGTACATAGATTGATGCTATTTCCCCAGATTTTCGATCGCCAGATAAGGGATATAAGATACCTACTGTAAGTACTGCCCCTAGATAGGGCTGGCCTAAATAGGTAGCACCGAGGCAGACGCGATGGAAATCTTCTAGCGACATTCCACGCCGGCTTGTCTAGCGCTCAAAGGAACCGAAGCGGAAACCATGTGGGACACTAAAGATGCAATCGGGTCCGTGAAGAGATTCAATGAAGCTTCCGATACCTCGCTCGGCTGAAAATAGCAGAAAGCTCGGTTGACTGGTCTACCCACTGAGGATTTGGAATCACCGAGTTGAGGCGCTGACACAGCTGAAGTCGCGTGGCACAATGATGGGTACTGGACGCAGATGAGATTTGCTCGTTTATTCTCTTGGCACGTCGAAGCGACAAATGAAGCATTGAGTGCCGACGAGAGCAATATGAAGAGTATGCGTGCTGTATGCGCCTCGGCGGTCTGGGGGGGCAAGCTACACTAAAATTACTAGTGGTAGCTGGGGAGGATGAGACGGGTTGCCCTGCATGCAAGTTACCACGCATGTGGCGTACTGGACGGGTATCCCCTGTAAACTCTAACTGCTACCCGTAAGTGTGTACTCGAGGTGGTATTCTAGACATACACTAAATTCATATCCCTACTTCCATTATTATCATCAGCAGGTCCCTCCAGAATTGGAACCTCTCTAGATCTAGGTATGTTCGATGATCCGAGGTAAGTTGCTTTCATAGGTAGGTTCTATGTTATCTCCAGTAGTCGAGCTTGAGTTGAAAGAAGCTAGGTATAATCCAAAATGGAAACCATCCCTCTTCGGTTAGAAAAAATAAACTGATTGTGGACACCATATATTTTTAGCACATATGAGGCGCATACCTGCTCAGCACTCTATTGGTAGGCATGAGGGACTCTGCAGGTTTCGTGTAAGTAATAACACCTACAGTGCTGCATATGCCTGAGTGAATCTCGCCCTACCCAGGCGGTATCTAGGTACAGTCATCGAGCTCTAGCTGTGCCGCTCACATGAATGAATACCTGCGGTAGCTTCTACCACCTATTGTATTAATATGAGGTACAGCGCATACGTTGATTGAAANGGGGGGAGATTAATAGCCAGGTAGGCAGGCATTCCTTGATCCCGGCTACAATCATCCAACTAATCGATTCTATGCCTCTTACACCTATCACTAGAGAGGATAGGTAGATTGCCTAATAGTAACAAAATATGAGAACATCAACGTTTAGAGTAAAAGAGTAAGGTGGCGGTTACATCGTGCTTTCGAGTCGGGGGAGATAGCTACGGTGTGATGCTTACAGTCATCTATCTATGTATTGCTAGTCAGCATTATGCAGACATCGAGAGACAAACCTCAGGTCATCATGATAGTGGTATGATGGGATGCAAGCCACATCGATCTAGGTATGTAGGTATCCAACTTACATACATACCACGTCTACTCCACTAGTAATAAGACTCAGCCGCGAACATCCGCCTTACCTACCTATGTAACGGACGGCAACCTGGTCCCCACAATCGGGCAGGTCGAAACAGTACCAATATCCGGAGTTGAGCATGCCTGCTTGTGTACTGTATGCAAGGACTTCCACCTAGAGTTCTATGTAGAGTTCCATACATGCTACATAGAGTGGAAACATGGACGCCCACGTTGGAGATGCATATGCAGGGAACGGAGCGTTAACCCGGGAAAGGGAAGTGCTGTTGTGCTACCTGTAAGTGTGCATAGCATGCCATACTATCTGATGTACCACTCACTCGTGCTTACACGATGAATGTTAATTAGGTAGGTAGTTGTCTCGAAGGATGAGAGAGCACCTACCAACTAATATCCACGCCTCCTCCATGTCCATGTCCAAGAGGAACCGTCATCTAGACAAGGCGTCTATGGCTAGTCTCTCATATATAAACAACGGACAACGCCTCGCTATAATGTAGACCCTTCTCTCTCTTCTCACCCTCACCCTCGTCAGCCGAGCAGCCGTCCTCCCTGCCTCTTCTCGTCGCTCTTTTTTCGTCGAATTTTTTGTGTATATCGGTACTACTACTACTACCAAGAAGTACCATTACTCTATTATACTCTAATAAAGACAAGAAGACAAAAAAAAAAGCAACGAGTCGTCGGCAACACGGCGTAGAGCAGGCAGCTGTTTCTTAGACGTTATGTCGGCATCTTTGCAGTATTTGTCCCAGGATTCTTGCACTTGTTCGAGGGTCAAATGCTTGCGAGACTCGAGGTGGGCGGCCAGAGACTCGAAGCAGTACAGGCAATGAGGGACGGTCGCCATGTTGCTATGGTGTTGGTGGGGAACCGCGGGCGGGTGGGAGAGGACAGAAGCTGCGAGGATGAGAGTGTATTGGTCGAGCTTTTTAGAGGAGAAGCAGACGCTTGAAGGGNCACGTAGAGAGAGTCCGTTTCGGAACCTAACTAGAAGGGGGTATAGAATAAGAAGAAAACGGTTATCGTACTCGTCACAGATCGGATCATCTGGAAGCAAAGCAACGAGACCTACACAATCTAACTGCCTAGGTTAAGTATGTACCCAGGTATCTCTCCCTATGTATGCTGTAGACTACGAGTCGGGTCGATTGTCAACCCCGCTCTTTTAAGCATGCAAGCTCAGTACCGCGATAATGCATCAGCCATCAGCCCGTATTAGCGCGCTTAGCCTCACCTGCCCCGCCATTGGGCTGGACCCAAACCCCCACCGCACCACCTCATGCCCCTCCTCTAGCCACCCTCTTGTAAAGACCCCGGAGAGGGACGAATCGCCGTAGCGACTCGGAGTGCAACAAGGATAGTCAGGCACATGATAAAAATGTATATGGGCATCATTAGGTAGTGTGCCAAGATAGGCATCTGCAGTGTCATGTCATGTGCTAGATTCGCCAGCTTCAGGTATCGTCGCAAAGACTAGACTCAAGCCGGGTGTTCTGGAATACTCAACCCCAGGCAGAGTAAGAAATAGGAGAGGGAGATCGGGTTTTCATGCCATGAGTCGTATAATGAATGGGCATGTACGAAGTGGGAAGCGGGCAGCTGTACAGGAAATAAGAATCTCATGTAATCGCCGCGCGAGCGCCACATCCCATCCTGTTCAGCCACCAGCAATGACTTCACCCATCCCGCCCGGAAGCCCAACTAGATTTTCATAGTAACTGCTATCCATGCCTGCTTGTTGCCTAGCGTCCGCATTGAAAGGGCCTTTGACGGCACCTCTGAAGTGATTCTGCACATTGGTTCGGAAGACCTGAACCGGGTCTGTGTTTTCCTGCTCGCAAATCCACGTCAACCATCTGTGGCCCGTCGTCACGTGCGTGATCTCGTCATTATGGATGATTGTCATGACGTCGACGCTCTCCAGATCGCCAGCAACGCGGAACTTCTCGATTGTCAGGGGATTGATATCCAGACCACGGGCCTCGTGGACGAGAGCGATGACACTTATCCTCGCCCGGAGATCGTGTGCTGTCCTAGTGGCAGACTCCCATAGCCCATGATGCACCGGCAGCGCCCCGAAATGGCTCCCCAGCTCCTCTAGTCGAGCACGAAGTAGTGAGAAATGTTTGGCTTCGTCATTAGCCACCTTGAGCCAGTCGTAGTAAAAGGTCCGGGGTAGGTGTTGAGAAGCTGAGTTGGTACTGTCGCTGGTTTGGAACGTGGCAAACCTCACGCATATATCGATTGCGAGGTCGATAGCCCACTGCTCGATATTCGCCAGCGCATGCAACATGTTAATTCTACTCTTGACGCTTCCTCCCTTGCCAGCTTTAGGCATCTTGCCTGGTTTCACCTCGCGAAGATCCTGCCGTGGCGGCTCATCAGGGGCTGTTACAATGCCGGCACCAATACTCATGGGTCTCGGGGACTGTTCCCGCGTAGCGAACAGGGAAAATAGGTGGGTGGTAAGTTCAATTTTCTGCTCAGGGTCGGCAGTATTTAGAATATGGACACACCAATCACACAGGGTCGCCTCGTCATCGAGATACTTAGGCAAGCCAGAGACGGTTTCTCTCGGGCCATGTTTGAACTTGACCTTCTCGCTAACAGCTTGGATGGTGGACAGTTGCACGTGCTCTGCTTCAGCAAACTGGAGCAGGACTCTGCCATTCTGCTGATTAACGGGGTAGGTGCAGGCTTTCACGCCATAACTGGACTCACCGGTGTCAAGGCTGAAGTCGTAAGCATGCCAAGGACATGATGCGATGTATGAAGAATCCTCGATGTCTATGTGCGCATCAGACATTGGTCCACCGGCGTGCGGACATTCAGCCTCCATGGCATAATAGACCCAATCATGCATAGCTGGAGCATCTAGACGGCTGATGAAGGGCAAGCGGAATAATATGAGTCGTTTGCCGTTTGACAAGACGATCGCATAACGCGAATGCGTAAGGTCCTGGGCCAGGCCAATCTCAATGGTGGACATGTTGGAATCAATTAAAATCCTCCAGTTACCGTTACGGTCCCGTCTCTGGAGATGACAAAAATCCAATATTGCCGACCCAGTCGAAATCTAGGAACGCTGCAATGAACATTTGAACATAAAACACTCAGGAGACTGGAACGCGTGCTAGATACTATTTGTCGAGCTGAAGTTTTCACACTGGCTTGGCCGAAATGTGGCGAAGTCTGTTTGGTTAGGTGACTAAGCTTCTCGGATAATGTGATATAGCCCAAGGCGGGGGTCTACATAGGTACCGTATCGAGATATGGACCTTAGTAGGTAGTGCTTTTAGGCATCATATTGGGCTTACCCACCACAGCGTTAAGGATCCGTAGGCGCGACGTCTCGACGTTCTGCAACGCGTTCTTTGAAATTCGTTCATTACTTTCCTCGTTAGATCCCATTCTCCCCTTACGCTTTCTTGCAAATGGCGGTCTCATCAACTGGGTAATTGCAGCAGACATGCATGCATGCATGCATTCATCCATCCTCCACAAGCGCTGCAATTCGTATTAGGTATCGTTGTTTGGTATTACTCCTATTACTGTTGGTGGTTGGTGTTGTTGTTGTTATTATTATCGCCGAAACAAGCGAATGACGTGGTAGTTACCCCGTCGTTCATCTCGCATGGCTTCCAGACCCATGAAGACCCATCAGACCCAGGTAGGGCGTAGACGGAATGCCAAGCATCTGTAACACGGAATCTTGGGACGCCGGCAGTCAAGGAGGTTGACACTTCGTCGGATGTCCAAATGATCGACAAGATTCGTTTCTGTTCGCGCGTAGAACTTGGCCTGCAACCAAGGCACAGCTGGGTTGCGCAGCCCAGCGCAGGGTTGACATGCCTAGCATGC
>JAPUUL010001343.1:0-10178 GCA_029590625.1 Lasiodiplodia mahajangana | reverse complement strand
AAAAAAGTAGCACTAAGTATATAATTATAAAATAACTACTTAAATACTTATAAAATACTAAAATAAAGTTAATAAGCATATAATAATATATAATGTATAAACTGTAGCAATTAATATATTAACTACAAAACTAAATATTAAGTATAAGCGGACTAAAATTAAACAAGTAAATGCTAAAGCTAAAACTTAAAAACTAAATAATAAGCTAAAAAAANCTAAAAGTTAAAAAAAGRCTTAAAAAAAATTAAAAAATAAGTAGTAAATTTAAATAATATGTTTTTTAAATAATTTATAGCTATAATATAAGTATTTATTAAATAAAAATTAAAAGATTTATAAAAAAATAATGCATGTAAGTATAAAAAAAAGGGTTATATTTATTAAGTATTTTTTYCGGCTATAGCAAAACATATACTAATATACTTGTTTTTATACTTTTAAGTTTTAAATAAACATTAAAACTATTAAAANTTAAAAATAAAATATAAAAAACTTATTAAATATTAATTATAAAAGCTTAAGTAAGCTATTTAGCTAAATATATTTGCAGCAAAAGCTATACTATAAATAAGCTAAAAATGCGTAGTAAATACTTAGTAAATAAAACCCTAGCTTTTATAAAATTTTTGCAAACTTTTAATAAATATTTTATAAAAATAACCTAGTTTTAWTTTAAGCTAACCTTTTTTTNAATAAGTATTTTGCAGGTATAACCTGGTTTTATCTAAGCCTTTAACATAAATACTTAGCAAGTATAACTTTTTTTTTTTAACAATTATTTTGCAAATATAACTTAATTTTATTTAAACTTTTTATTAAAAATAAGTATTCAGCAAGTATAAGTATACTTTTCCAACTTTTTTTTTAAAAATTTTTAATTTCTAGCTTTTTAAATATATATAAACAATTAATAAGCTAAGCTTAAACTTTACATTTTAACCACCCAAACAAGTACTTATTAAATAAAATGCTAGTTTGCATACTTAAGCTTATTAAGCTATTTATAAAAAAAATTTAGCATTTTAACTACTGTTTTTTAATTTCTCAAAATACTTTTGTTTTATAGCAGTATATTTTTAGTTATCCAATTAAGTACTCAATAAGTTATCGTTTTTATTTTGCTTTTGTAAACAAAAGCTAGCTTTAGTAGCTACTAGTGCTACGTATACTTATAGCTTTTTAACTTTACTAAAAACAACTTTAAAAGTTAGAAGCTTAAGCAAAGCTACAGGAATACTTACTAAAAAAATAAGCTAAGCAAGCAAAACAAGCTAAATACTTACTAAGGTGTTAAGCTGGGTAAAGTTAACCTTAAAAGTACTTGCCAATTTATTAATCGCATTTTAACAAAATAAGCAACAAGTAAGTTAAAANCGTAAAAGCTAGCTAAGTACTTATAAAGTTTAAGTTTAATCAAAGCAATAAGTGTATATTTGTGCCACTAAAAGGGTTAGAAAACAAAAAAATAAGCGGAATAGCGCGCTAAGTACTTACTAAGTTCCTAAAAAAAGCAAGGTTAGCAATATTATTATTAAAATTAACAAAAGTAATAGTAAAATCTTTAACTTATATTAAAAAGCTGTCCAAATTTTCGTAATAAGTACTTTTTAAAGTATTGCCTTTATTACAAACTAGTTTAGTAATAGTAAGCGAACTTTTTAAAAAAGTACTTAATAAAAATACTTTAAGTTTTTTTATTAAGCACATTAATCTTAGCTTAAAAGCATATTCAGTAGCTTTAACGTTTATTTAGCTATTAAAATCGGTATAATAAATTTCGCCCCATTTTTTACGTTTGTTAAGCTTAAATTATACTTATATAGCACAACTAACAGTATAAGTATATAAGCAAGCTAAAAAACGTTAGCAAATACTTAGTAAGTAAAACCTTAAGTTTTTTATAATTTAGCTTGTTTGCTTTATAATTAATGCAAACCATTCTTATACTAACTAATTAGCACATTTTTATAAAATTAAGCTAAATAATACATTAGTAAGTATTTAAAAAATAAAAACTTTAAATATATATAATCTTTTTCTTATTTTTATATTTTAACGCAAAACTTTAAAAAATTTTTTTTAATTTATTTAAAACTAAACGTTTAGCGCGTTTTAGAATTAGGGATAAAGTAGTACTAAAATTCTTTCTTTAAACAAAAAGTGCTCGCCAGTATTTTATTAGTAAATAAGTACTTAAAAAGTAAACAACAAGTAAAACTTTAGAATTTATATTTATAGCAAGCTTTTAAGCGCAAAGTTACGTTTAGTTTACTTATAAAAAAAAGAACTTCAAAGTAAACACTACTTTATTTATAGCTTTATATATATTAAATAAAGTTGTTTTAACTTTTTTTGCAAAAGTTGTTTTAAATTTATTAATAAATATTTAACAAATATAAACCCAAAATTTTTACTTGKTTTTTATAAAAAATAAGCAACTTTAATGCTAAATTAGTAATAACTAAAACACAATAAAAATATTTACCAATTAAAAAGTAAACTTTACTGTTCTAATAATACACTAGTAAATACTTAATAAATAAACCAACCTTAAAATTACTTACTTCGACTTTAAATATAAAAAGTCCGTTAGGTTTAACTAAGTTATTTATATATTCTTTTTACTTAAATTATTACTAAATTAATTTTAGCATAAATACTTACTAAATAAAACTTTTAAATATATATACTATATATTTATAGTTAAACTTATTAAAAAAACTTAATAATATTAATGCTATTTTAGTAAGTAAATATTTGCTTAGTACTTTTAATATAAAAAAAATTAAAATATAATGTTAGGGCAAATATTTAATAAATAAAAATTGCAATTTTATATAAAATATAAATTAGTATATAAAGTATATAGCGTACGCAAATAATCAGCAAGTAAAAGCAGTAATTTTATATAATAATATATTGCAGTTATAACGTATATAAGTATTTAAAGAATAAAAGTTCTGATTTTATATAGTTGATTAATAGTGGCATATTATATATAAATATTAATAATTATAATAAAACAAATATTTAGCAAATAAAAGTAGCGATTTTTTTTAGGCTCTTAAGCTAGGAAAAATAAATTATATTTAAGGGTTAGTTTTTTTTAGTTATTAAAGAAAAATTATTTCCGTAACTATTTACACCTTAAATAAATAGGCTTATTATTTTTTACTTATAATAATTATACTTTCTTAAAAAATCGCACTTTTTAAAAAAAAACTTTTTATAATAACTGATATTTTTTATATAAAGCGATCTGTAAGTACTCACTTTACCTTTTTTACTTCTTTTTAGTTAGGTTAGTAGCCAAGCCTACGGATGATGGGTTGATGTGTAGTCTTGTTCGACGCGGGTTCAACGTTGTCACTCACTTTTCCACTTCCCACGAGGAGAGGTATTTTAGCCCCCCATTCACCCCTCCTAAAGGCCTTAAGGAAGAAAGAGAAAGAATTAGCAGTGTTTAGGCGTGGATTTAGGCATTTATTCGAGTCCCAGTCACGAGCCGAGGGTCGCTGGCTACGCCGCAACTAGCTCAGCCAAGCCTCATTAGAAGCTCACGCTCCCCCCTGATATATACGTTCACACCACTTCCTTGCTGCAAACCTCCTAAGTGAATCGATTCGCTGTTCGACATAAAACTTATCTGGAAATACCTTACAGCTGCTTAGACCTTGCGGAATTCTAGGGCGCACTGCTTGACAGATGGACGAGTCTTCATAATCGTAATCTGATGATACTCACGTTAATAGGGACGCAAGAGCAATGCGGTTGCGTTTTCTGGTTGTCCACCGAGTTCTCACAACTATCATAAGATCCTACTTACGCAGAGGGCTAATCACCGTCCTCGCAACTACCTAGCCAGCTCTAGAAAAAGAGATGTTGGGTAAGATATCTTGTCCAAAGCCTTGATCACTTGTTTGGAGGGTCTTCTAGATTTCTGAACATAACCTCGACGGATTTAGTTACCACAAGCTTAAGAGCTGTTCAACCGCGAGTAAACTAAGGCAAAAGGATAAGCATCGGGGCAGCGCCCCCATTAGCAGCCCAATCGAGTTGAAGTAGCTACGTATTATATATAACTGTATACTTTGCGAGGGCATAGTTCTCATGCATTTTACCGATCGCTTTCCGTCTTGCCCGCCGCCCAAGAGGTATATAGATAGAGTCATACCATATCCCATCGCAACTCAACTGGGCAGCTAGTGGCCGAAAACATCGTAGTAGATAACTGTTTATTTCTCCCGGACGGGATATACTAACACTTATGCTATCTGACCAAACGTGGAGAATGGCTATAAAGTTGGTCGGCTCTGGCGATAATGATTAATGATGTAGGTATTGGGTGACTTCAGGCCCGAAACTGACCGAGCTATCGTTCGGCCTTGTATACTGCATTATAGAGTTACTAGGTCGGGAATACGACAGAGGATCACCCTTTATCAGCGCGGTAGTGTAGTTGGCTTTTTTATGTGTTGTTTTCGTCCTGGAATACGCATAGTTCCAAGCTACATACATACTTCATCGCCTTCGTATTGGGATGATTCGGGACTTGCAAATTCCTCAGCCAGCTCTATCAGGGCATAAATGCCACCCTGGCCACGTTCTGAACCGTATGCAAGGTTCCAAAATGGACCTTTTTGAATGTTTAATTCCGCAGCTTTCTCCAAAGTGCGTGGGGTAGAATTATGCGATGAGGAAGTATGAATCTACAAATGTCAAATCGTCGGTGGATTGGCGGGAAAACGCTAACAGCCCCCCAATATACCCCCCTGGCGGGTCGAGTGCACCGCCCGAAATGAATCATAATGAGTGATACCGCGCGACAAAGCGAGCGACGGCGAACCGAATGCGGTTTGGTGACCCATGCTTTCTATCGCGGCATGCTAATACTTAAGGTGAGAGTCCTCGTCAAGAATTCGATAGCAAGTTAGAGAGGTTAAAGGTAAAAGATCAATTGGCAGTGCAAATTGCTGCTTTGGCGCCATGGATACAGCGATAGAGCGCCGTGTGCGGGCTAAAAGACGGATAGTTCCCGCTAATCGGCCACGGAATGTCATCACCACCCGATTATCCATTCTGGATGCGACGGTTGCACGGTTCTCCCCTTGCGGTGCTATCTGGTTCTACGACAAGGTGGAGGGGCTGGATGCGAATGACCCCGTTGTCTTCAACCGCCTCGAGTCAGGTTCGTCATCTTTATATAAGATATTGTTCGAAAAAGGTCTAATTTGGCGACCTAGCACTTTTAGAAACGCTCGATGACTATCCCCATTTTGTAGGGCAACTTCAATGGGCAACGAAACAGGATGTCGAAGAGGCCATCAACCCACGCTACGTTGGCCGGCCTATAGTAACGCATGGCTGTTCAGATGACCCAGGCGTAGAGTTGATCATCGTAGAGGACAGTCGGGAGCTCAATACGATCGTCCCTAGCGTGGTAGAGCGTTCTACGTCGAAGAGGATATGGGATGCTTCGAGCCTTCGCCAAAGCGATTATCTCCCAGACACTGCCCTTGCATTCTCGAATCTTGCCGAGTACATAGGCCTCCCGGGAGTAGCCGTCCAGCTCACCGCATTCAAGGTAAGCGACCCCCAAACTTCTCAATGCACTTTCAACAAGCCGCATCAAAGCTATACCCCCTACGTTAATGCAACGACCTGAGGCCTTTTGGGTGTGCTTGAGGTTCTACCTGTGGGCGTCATCGCTAACTTTAGCCATAGTGTGGCGGCTTCGCCGTAAGCCTCAAGATAACGCATTGCCTCTCAGATGCAACGTGTTTGTTACAGTTCGTTCATTCTTGGGCCGACCGGTCGCGAGTGTTGTTTAATGACGGCGATGTGGGAAAACCAGCTGAGAGGTTGAGAGCCTTGTTTGATCCTCAATTGCTGGATGCACACGCCAAACTAGACCCTCAAGCTACTGAGCCTGATGCCGAACGGATCCAGAGAACTCGTTCTTTGCCCATGCATCGCTTCGATTGGTGGGCGACTGACGCCCCCGGGTATCCATCGTGGGCCACAGCATCCTCAAATGCGACGAAACCCTCCCCCGAAGAATTATCGCAGACTCAGCTTAGTCCATCAACGTATCCTCCCTGGCCGACGTGGGATCTGAGTGCGGCGGTAACGCATATGCAGATTCGCTTCAGCGCCACTGAAGTAGGGAAGATGAAGACTGCTGCGATGAGCACGTTGCCGAGTGATAGTCAAGGTCAAGTAGTCTCTCGACAGGATGCACTTCTAGCGCATCTTTGGATCTTGGTGAATCGCGCCCGTCGGTTGGAAAACCTCAATGAGCAGGTGTATATGGATGTTACTCTAGGTCTACGTAGTCGAGTCTCGCCACCGCTTCCAGACAGCTTCGTCGGGTCTCCCATACTATTGGCTTACGTGACGAAGACCGGGGCTGACGCAGCCACCGGCACAATCGGCACCATTGCAGGCGCCATTCGGCAGACAGTGTCTCAATTCGACTCTCGTGCAGTATCAGACTACATCTACGAGGCTTCTCACGAAGTTAGTCCGCAACGCCTTTGGCAGAGCTTCCTAGGCTCTCGACATGTGTTGGTGACTTCTTGGGCGCGGGCGCAAACGTATGAAGTAGATTTCTGTGGCACGGGACTGGCTCGCTATGTGCAAGCTCAGATGCCGCTTATGGATGGGCTCTTGTAAGTGCTTATGTCTCTCGTATCACAACCCTTCCAAAAACTTCGCCCATACGTAGATGCTTACTGATCTTAAATTCATAGGCAGTTGATGGACGTTGGGGGGACTGGCGATTTTGATGTTAGTCTTGCTCTGGAGAAGGGCACAATGGAACGATTACTTCAAGACCCGATGCTTAGAGCATACGATGAATCGTGAGAGATTTACAGTCTTATAGTCTTAATAGAGCAAACAAGGATGTAAATTGGCCGTTTGTATCCTATAATATCCTCAGTATAAAAGGCTAAGTCAAGGTAATGAATGAATTAATCTCTTAGATAGAAGGACGTTCTGTCAGACTCCAAGCCTATAGCCTAGCTCTGAAGCTCTGCTAGGAGTGCGAACTATAGAAGATAAATAGCGTGTACATACTTGTTCAAGTACCCCTCAAAGTGGAGATGTGCGAGATCCTGGTATAGTCGCACAGGGGAGAGGATAGGGCCACCTATAGACTTGTACGCACTGAAAATAAACATGTAGAATACTTGTCGCAAGTTGGGATTTGTAGGTCCCCTCGTATACTTTCGGCTTGACTGAGCACTTGTCTGGATTATCCAGTGGCCTCGCGGACTCAAGCAGTGGTACTGACCCTCTGGTCTAGGCCTTTAATTAATGACTGGACCCAGCAAACCGCGACTAGCAGAAGCAACTTGGGAATCAATAGGGTTATCACCGAAATATAGGTCGTTATTAACTCTATTCAATAGTCGCTTATACTAGATTGGCTAGAGGATACTACATATTGTTTGGCACACAAATATACAGTATTTACGGACAGGTGGCAGAAGTACAAAGACTACAGTGTAAATTATATAGGCTTCTTAATAGTTGCCAGTCGCGATTTACTAGGTAGACCCAGTCGTTAAGCGTGCGGGGTGGCCATATACACTGTCCTTCGTGGTTTTGTTTCGAGTCTGAGAGTAAAGCAATTAGGTAGGCTTGACGGCATAATTTCCACAGGGCTGTCTTGGATCGCGCGATATTTACTTGGACGATAGACAGAGCGCTGGAAGTAGACAATGAGATTCAGTTTCTTGCGGCTCCTCTATGCCCTGTGATTATCCTTCGCAGGAATCGCATCCTGACATTGTTTTCTTTTTCTCTCTCCTAAAATTGCCTGCCCCGGACAGGCCTTCGGCCAAATTCGACTAGGTAGCCCGCAACAACATACCCATCCCGGCAGACGCCTTACCACGCAAGGGGTCTCGGCTACCGCGCGATCGATGGACGTCGTACTGAGGCCAACGTCCCAAGTATTGACCACAGGCGGGATAGGCGCTTTTTGGAGAGTTCTACAACTATTGGTAGGGTTCCTAAGTCCTCAACGTCAGGCTATATAGAAGCTCAAGGGTGCTTGCAGATTCTTCGGGCCGCTGCGACTTAAGACGGTTATAGAGTGTCAGTTATGCTCTGAGCTGCAGGCTGGCGAAGCCTGAGTTTAACGACGCCGCCCCCGATTGGACAATTGAATTCTGCTCTCGACTACCTACCAGCGGCATGTTATGCGCAGGGATCTCTTCTGTTTTTCAATGCATGCGGAATTGGCAAATACTACAGTGACAACCAATTGCCACCGTCAAAAAACGCCTGTCTCGCTCTGAGCATGTAAGTGAATAGGGAAAAGAAAAGGAAGTGTCCGTATCGCCGTCCTGCACCCCCTGTGCCCACGTCATAATCTCACATGCGAGCGTATAGGCTGGTAGGCTGTGGCGGCGAAGAGGGTGGAGAGCTGAGCCTGACAACCCACCGGCTTCGCAATCGCCTACGAAGGGATAGAGTTCAAGCTTCATGTCTACCAATGATATTGCCATAACGTCATCTCCTCTAGGTCTCCTCTAGGATACTCACATGCGAGCTGAGCCCAGGGTGCCGTCGCACCGACTTTCTGCTCCCCCCGCTTAGTATGTAGGTCAGCACTATTCGGTTAGATCTGTGTCAGCCCAGAGTGAATGTAAACAGGCACGTCTTATCTCCTACTGGCCGCTCAGTAGAGACATCAGCCTGGTTGTAACCACATTGACGTGCGGTATGAGACACGAAATACGGAGCTTTCCGAATGCATAACGTTTACTCTATAGAGCTGAGCCATGGCGGGTCGTTCGAAAACGAATCAAGGGGTTATAGAGGGTAAAGGGTGGTATAGTCGGTGAAATGCTAGTTCTACAGTCATTGTAAGCCTCAGGTGACTTACTTTAGTCGTCTCATAGACTGACTGTCCCACGAAGTAACGTAAGCTGATAGAAAGCCGGTCAGCCCGTAAGGCTGGGGGCTGGAACAGCACGAGACGGTGAATACGGTGTACTAGGCGGATATATATAATCGACACGGCAGCTCAAGGCACGCATCTAAGGGTTGCAAGCCTTAGTAGTCAAAATGGGCAGCATTCTTTCGACACTACGACGAGTCTTCAGCCGAGCTGCTCAAACAGCAGTACCGACTTCAGAACCAATGGCTACGATCTCCGGTATCACTGGGGCTCAGTTCCTCCTAGGTACGGAAGCCTTCGACCTTAACAAGTACCAATACGCAACCTCGACCTACGGAGTCGAGCGCGATCTGAACCCCGGACTGATCGTCAGACCGAAAACGAAGGAGGATATCGCCCTCACGCTCAGATACGCCAAGGAGAAGGGCGTAGCTGTTGCCATCAAGACTGGTGGCCATCAGTACAGCGGAGCGTCGTCGACTAGTGCGCCTAACATTCAACTAGATCTGGAGGAGTCTTTTAGGGGCCCGAATGATCGTGCCATTTTCCGCAAAGACGGCAAGGCCTATGCTCGCACGAGTGTAAGCTGGAGTCTCGGCGAGTTCAACGCTTGGGTAACGGAGAACAAGGTATTCGTTCCACATGGGCAGTGTACAGAAGTGCAGTGAGTCTCCTATTTTGAAGGCCAATACGTCTCGATCTAGCTGGAATGGTCCCTTTGCGCTCTTCAAACCATAAGCCCTCTAACTTAATCTACGAACGGAGAGTACTGACACCTAGCGTCCTAGTCTCGGCGGGCATGTTCAAACCGGAGGTAAGCGCTTATATCTATTTCACCCATCACTACTTCACTCGTCGGTGACCTTAGGTCTTCTAAAACAGCAAATCTAACAACTGCACTTAGGTTACGGGCAACTCGCTCGTAGTTTCGGGCTCCTTGGAGACCACGTCCTATCCCTCGAGATCGTAGACACCGATGGCAACTTCAAAGAGGTCACCAAGGCCACCGACCCCGATCTCTTCTGGGCATTCCTAGGCGGCAGCCCCGGGAATCTCGGCGTTCTCACCCACTTCACGATCCAGGTACATCAAGATGAAGACTACAACGGTTCAAGGGGAATGAAGGCACTCTACTTCTACGATACCGAGACTCTGAAGCGCCTAGTCGACATCCTCGTCGAGATGTCGGACAACGACAACTTCCCCAGAAACTACGATCTCTGCATCAGCGTGCTGAGCTCATCCTTCCCGCTCCTCGACCTAT
>JAPUUL010001342.1:0-10179 GCA_029590625.1 Lasiodiplodia mahajangana | reverse complement strand
ACTAAAGCGCTAAATATAAGTTTAAAAAAATATATAGCAAAAATACCGCTCTTATATTGCTAATTTCTAACCTTGTTTTTTTCTTTACCTAAATTAAGTAAGAAATAAAGCAGAGCTAGACGTTAGCGCTGCAGGGGAGGTGCTCCAGCTATAAAAGGTGGCAGACGCAGGTGGGCTCCTAGGTGGGTTGGGCAATACGCTGTATTTCTCTTTCGGGAAGGACGAGGAGGGCGTTCGGGACTCCCTGCCAAGAGCCAAGCGAGTGAAAAGCTGATATCGGACAGTCAGCAACTCATCAGCCAACCCTCCAAGACAATTTGGTCTTCTGGGCAGGTAGTGCAAGATCACAAAGCCAGTCCTTTGAACGCTTTGTATGACGTTAAGCACCAATAATTCCGCCAATCGTTTCTTCCTGTGTACGATACGTAATAGTAATTCCAAGAGCGGTGACCTAGCCATCGTATGGATTGTTGTTTACCGCTCTGCTGCATCGATATTGCTGTAGGTACCTATCCTACAACTGGATTAATCGTTGGTCGTAGGAGCCGGTGGAAATATTGGCGACTAGGGCCGCAGCTTTGACTGATGTCTCTTTCGTCTCGACTCTAATGGGTATCCTGGTGTCGCTCGTCGTGCGTTCAATATTAATTGCGTGCTTGACGTTATGTTTGGCCGAGCCATTTCGTAATTCTCTCGACAGTCCATCATTGCTTTAATATGTTGTCGGTCGCAAACCATTGTCTCAATATTCTGGCCCTCTGTCACGCGATAGCTCTCGAAGTCCTCTTCCTAGCTGTGAGCCGATTCTTAAAGCCTGATCTAGCACCCGGTGTAATCAGAGCGACTCACGAGGTAGTGACAACAGTCTACACACTTTTGTTAGCAATCATCCATGGACTTCACCTACTGTTGAGTAATATTAACCGCCTCGGGACACAGGTATCTACAGTTATGACTGGTCATGAAACCTACGTCCCCTCAACCGGGTTCTCACACAGAGCCCGGGAATTGGCTGAACCTACCCATCGAGGGTTGTTGGATTCAATATACTATTCGTTGTATGCCAGTGTTTGTCGGTGTTCGTCTCGGATGGGCGCCTTAGAAGCCGTGTTCTTCCTCCTCGGTAGTGTATCCCCCACTATACTTATTCACCTACTCACGTTATCATAAAGTAATCCTCAACTGACATAGAAGGCGCGGGAGTACGAGGTCTGAAGATCGATGGGCTTGCATGTAGACTTTGCCGATGAGGTCCTTGGGGTGACAGTAAGTAGAGCTGCGGAACACGGTTCTTGTTGAGATCTTCTCCCTTGAGTTTCCCTTTTTCTCTCCGTCCTATCGCCATTGCTACGTATCCGCTGTAAGGCTTGTTGAGTATGTCGAAAGGCCAGCTACCGTTGCCATCAGGCGGCACCAGGAGATGTGACCACAGCTACGCCAAAGGAAGTGATCGTAGAGTATAAGGAGAAGTGAACAAAGGAGGCATTCCTGTATATAGGTAGGGTAGTATTCAGAGAGGATTTAGGGGCCTCGCGCAACAACAAGAGTCTATTGCCCACCATACGTACAAGGGTCCTAACAACCGTCGTTAACAACTCTTGTGTAACTCTTCCTATGCGGTGTTGACTATGTCCTGGAGGTCTACATGCTGTAGCTCTTTAACCGTTGTGGTGTTGTCTTGTCTCTCTGGTCCGTAGTGTCACCCTAACTGCATAGTTCCACGACATATTGGGGGCTCCTAGTGCATGCATATTCGATGCATTCTTCGTTGAGGTTGTGTGCCGTAGTATAATGAAGTCACATGATGTAAACGTTTGGCGGTGATGAGAGTATTTTGAAGGCGTGGGCGTTGTATCAAGCAATCAAGATGTAGTGAGGACGGATGCTCATCGGCCTTGCTGCTGTATATATAGAGATACATAATAAGAGAAGATGGAGGCGTAGGTATTGCTGCAGCAGGATTACTCGGTCTTATTTTAGGACAATTGAAATACTTTCGCGACAACGTGCCCCATATCAACTGTTGAATGACCATCCGGGTTACCATCCAGGTGGCCATCCAGGTTGGTGAGAGCCTTTCTTGGATTCCTATTTGATTTGGCGAGAGTGGCTGGCCAATGGAGTCAGCCGAAACCTATGCTGCATCGAAGCGAACCAAACAAAGCTGGAAGTCATCCCTGCTGACATATAATAAAGACGAACTCAAGGTAAGTATGCCAAATGCAAGCTGTCAGCTGGGCAGGTATATTACTATGTGCGGATAATCCCGCCCATAACTGATATCGACCTCATTGCTTTGAAGGCAAAAAGTAATTGAATATCATACTATTATCGTGTATGATATATACACATAGTATATAGTAAATAATATTACCTGTGGCGTCTCTAGACTCAAGTAAAACAACTGCGACACCATGAGGGAGGCGAGTTAGTTGGTATGGTCAAGGTTTGGCCCAAACCTAGCACCGGCCTGAACTATCATTATCTTGACGGCAGTAGTGTAATATACCGATGAATTAGCAATGTCACTTGACGTTATCTTCTTCAAAGTAAAAAAAAAAAANTGTCTTAGCAACTACAAGTAAGCAGAGATATATATATGCCTGGTTATAACTGTTGTTGTTGCATTTGGCAAAAGAGTGGACGAACGGGGAATTGAACCCCGGACCCCTCCCAGTCACTTATTCCTAGAGATACTCCAGTTATGCGAAGGGAGTATCATACCCCTAGACCATTCGCCCAATCGATACATGATTATCATGTGATTCGCTGATGGGCTCTGTTGTAAGCTCCGATTTATCGAACGGACGCACCTATTTTCAGCACAGATCAAGTGCCATCCTTCCCACTAAAACCACCCGTACGTACACACTGTGTTTTACGTTAATTCAGGCATGATACAGTCGCATTTTTCAACGAGTTACAGTGTCAATCTTTGAAAAGATCACGGTATTTAGCGGAACTGCCACGCAACATCAGCACAGAGCACATAGGAACGTAATTCTTTGCAGTGCACATCTCCACCTGTATACTACTCTTGCCCTTGATATCTCACTTGTCTCATGACATGTTCCTATCTTGTTTGTTGCGGAAACCCTGTTAGATGATTCGAATCCAGTCTCTCTTTTATGCAATCCATGTGAGCGAGCCTCTCAATGCCTAATGGCTCCTGAGGGTGGCGCACGGTTAACGGGCCTTTGGTGAGCTTCACTCAACTCCAACCCCCTATTCTATCTAGTCTTACGATAACAAGATAGCCATTGACAACAAAGCGAAAAACACTGCTAACTGAATATAAGGTTCTTAACTTCCCTTTTCTGGCTCTCATATTCTCTGCAAAGACACACTTTAATTAGTCAGTACTTATTTGCCCCGTGTCTGTATAGGTAGTTTGGAATTAAGTTGCTAATAGGGGTACTTAGATCAGCCACGTCTCTCATCCTTCTTACTCCTCATTGTTTCTGGGTTATCAGCTTTTGTCGTGAGCCTCTTTTCAAAATGGCTTCCGGGAGCTAATGGGAGGTTTGGTTAGTTCCTTTAGATCTATTCATGTGAAGTAATAGCTAATATTCCTGTTAGATTCTGATGCTATCTTAAAGTCATCATCATCATCACTACCTCCAAGGCCACGTCGGTTTTACGTACCTTGTATTGTAACCTTTATTGTCCTTAGACTCGAGCTTTATTATAGAGGTTTACATGATTTTCAATGCACTACTCCTAGTGTTGAGGTAAATATGCTGTTACCTAACTAGTAAGGCTGTCAACTGATCTTGGCCATCAGGCATTTTTGCCTGTTTTATTAGTCGCTTATCGATTTCTCTCACATCGCCAACTGCAGGTAGAATCAGATGAGCCCGAGGATATGTGGGGGAGCCTGTGGGATGATATCAAGACTTGGCTCACAGGCTCGCCTATCATGCTGCTTTTCGGCACCGTTCTCCTCAGCTACGGAACATTTCTGACCGGCAACTCAGCACCTCGATCAACATATTTCTGTTCTTCACTGGCGGATCGAAGGTCGCTCGTGGTATTTACCCAATGGGCGGGTCTTTTCATGGACGCGATTATCATTATTCTCTTATGGAGAGTGCTCTCCTGGGCTCGAACAACTAGAAGTCGACTACGGACCCTCGGTAGCATTTTGTTAGCCACGGCATTTGCAACATGTATTCCGTTGATAATGACACAACCTTCGAAGTATGGTGAAGCTATAGGGCACCCATCTCTTAAAGGCATCAACCCTCTCTACATTTTCGATACTTTGAGCACCGGCATAGCCGTAGGTACTCTGATTATATCTACATCCCTGATGTCGTGCGAAACATCACCTCATGAGCCTATCGCTATTGCCACCTTTGCATCTGGTGTTGCGGCCAGTATCGGTAAAATACTGCTTGTCGGTACATACCAGCAAACGTCCACAACACAGCCACTCATCATTTTAGGGGCTATCTCGCTCGGATTTGCTTCTTTCATATACACCAACAATATGCGTTCAATACTCTCTATAAGACGTATGGTCCTCTTATTATTGCTATTCAGCATAATAGTTTCTTCGGTTACCTACACCATATTGACGCCAAAGATGTTCACTCGCCATCCCGTTGATGATTTTGTTTACAAGAACAGGGTAGAAGCGGACAGGTGGCTACGGCATGCAACAGTTAGCACAACGCTGAAGCTTGCAGTCAAGGAATACGGAGAAAGACATCATGGGCGTAAGCCTCCGCCAAGTTTCGACAAATGGTTTGAGTTCGCTCGACAGAAAAACTCGGTCGTTATCGACAGCTTTGACCAGATTGAGAGAGACATCTTACCGTTCTGGGGTTTGCAGCCGCAGATTATT
Source organism: Lasiodiplodia mahajangana (assembly GCA_029590625.1). Taxonomy (NCBI): domain Eukaryota; kingdom Fungi; phylum Ascomycota; class Dothideomycetes; order Botryosphaeriales; family Botryosphaeriaceae; genus Lasiodiplodia; species Lasiodiplodia mahajangana. The sequence goes on along the minus strand of JAPUUL010001342.1, from coordinate 5,330 downwards.
CGAGATGGCCTTGAATTCCTTAAAAGCCAACCTAATGTTGGTATCATTAGCATAGCTAATGGCAAGGCGACTCACAATACTCCATCTGATCTTTCGCAGCAAGGAATATTGGACGAGATCGTAACTCTGATTTCTGCGTTTGCGGAGCATCTCCCGGCGATGGAGATTGCTATCAACCTACAACAACGACCGAGGGTTCTAGTCCCCTGGAATGACATACATAAACTAAGAATGAGAGCCACCCAACCAGGCTTCCAGCTTATCTCGGGGACACTCGGTAAGCGCGATAACTCGCACGTCTTAGCGGAGGAGAATATCGGACCCATCAAGCGGACAGTACCGGTGGATTCTGCTCGGCCCTATATTGCGGCGCATCAGTTTCGGCAACTCGAAGCCATCACCTGTCCGCCTGGCTCAGCAAGCCGCAGTGGCGTCAATTGGGATGTAAGAGACTTTTGCGCCTCGTGCGCCTCGCCCCATAGTAGGGAGCAGTTTCTTCAAGATTGGATAACGGCACTCGACCCTTGCCATCAGCCAGATATCTTCAATCTTCACGAGTTCCACACCATTCCTCATCAATTCGAACTCTACCAGACTCTACTACCTCTCTTTAGTGGGTCAAAGACAGCTGGTTTCAATGATGTATTAATTCCGTTCTCACGAAGCGGGTCGACAGATGATTTCGACGGCAAAACTTTTAATCAAAAACAGGACCTCATCCTATGGCAAGGAGACGTTAGGGATATACCGACGGTGACCCATGATTTGCTTCATAGTAGTCATCGATTACGTTTGGTTCACCTCATTCAAAACGCCACAGATACGGACACCATCCCTATGCTGCTGGGAATAGGAGCAGGTCAAAATAGCAGGTTTCGATACGAGGATGTACCTACTACAGAGGCCAACAGTATTCTACCTATGCGGTGCTCGTTTGCAAGCCCACCTGAGGGCTGTCAGGACGCTAACTGTGAGCTTTTACGAGCCGAGTTTGGACTGGAGCCGCCGGTCACTGAGGTGGATAGCCGTTATGTGATGTTGCTTGACACCAGCGACGGGCCACCACCGAACTTACTACAGGTGCTACGGTCAAACAGCGTGCCTGTTCTCTCGTCTATATTCCAGCAATGGTTCACGGAACGGCTCATGCCTTGGGTGCATTTCATCCCCATCGACACACGCTATCACGGGTTGCATAGCACCATGTCATACTTCATTGGCTTGGATGGCCGTGGCACGCTCAATGGGCGAAAACAGGTCACACCAGCGCGAACAGAGGACGCGAAATGGATCGCTCACCAAGGTCGCAAGTGGGCTGAAAAGGCGATGAGGAAAGAAGACATGGAAGTTTATTTATTCAGGCTGCTATTGGAGTGGGGTCGGGTCATAGACGACAATCGGGAGGACGCAGGCTTTGTGTACAAAGGATAGGGCAACGTAAATCGAAACTTGATATGGAATGTATTACTTTAGACTGCCTTAAGTCTGGTGTTTGAGATATTGTTGGCGGAATCTGCAATACATTAGTAGGTACTTATTCTATGTAATATTCATAAGCAATCTATCTATATAAATCCATGCATATGACGTATAGCATGATTATATCGGGGCGTGACGTAGGCAGCCATAATACCTAGGTACCTGCCGTATACGCAAGGTAGGTACTTACGAGAGGCTGTGGTGCTTCAGCTCAGCACTTCCCCACCAACCTCGAACTGACGCAACACTCAAGCATCTATCATCCATGTAATATTCGACGAAAGCGGGATACAATTGTAATTAATTTATTTATCTCTTTTTCTCATTTTCCCACCCCCTTTTCATGAAGACGCGACCGTACGACCCGATTGCGAGGCAGCCGAGGAATATATACCTATCACAAGCACGCCGCGGCCTTCGGACCTCGCGCACTAACCATGGCCATCATCGACCAGGATAACTTTTCCAACATCTCATGGCAGATTGAAGCCGATGATGGCGCTGAGGCCGCCCGKGAGAGTGCTTCCCCCGTTGAACTTGAGAAGGGGCGTGGTCTGGAGGTTCGGGTCCCGATTGTGCGGCCGAGGTTCATGGCTGATGGACGCGACGGGGATGGGTGCGGGATGAGTCGTGGCCGGACAGGGGAGAGGGTGGGTTTTCAGCGGGAACAGACGCTAGCTAGTCTTTATACCACAAGTGATACTCCTACGACTGTGGCTCACGACTCAGCCGGTGGGGACGCGAGGGACGAGATTGGCATTGCGAGGTAAGGTAACAGTGCACGCCGTATGAATACCAACGTAAATGTTGTAATGTCGCTTCTTCGTGTCCGCCGCCTGATGCTCGCTCGGCCATCCCATGAGAAATGCGAGAACGTATCAACTACTGCCGATGCAATGCCCTAGTTCTACAGAACAGGGGCATCCCTCTACTTTAGATTACTCTCTCGTATCGCTCGAATCAATACATCTAGAGAGTGTGTCATGTCACAAGAACCATTCTCATAGAACATCGATAGAACTGATCCACCCACGCAAGTACACATGCTCCTATCAATACCATTCGCCTAGCAAACGTCATCAGAATACAAGGGAGAAAAGGCTAGAAAATAAATATCCAATACGGAGGTCTTGGTCAACGTTAACCTAGTATCCTTAGCAATAACTTATTACCTCTGCCTGCGTAGCAGGCCACTAGTTGCGCTGTACGCCTAAAGTAAAGCCACTACCCGAATAATTGGGCCAGAGCGCCAAACTACCTACATATAACTTCGTTTATATGCGCTATCGGCTACCTACATGTAGGTAGTGTACCTAGGCAGGTAGTTGGTCGCCGACTTAGCTACCAAGTCGCAGTTTACCACCCGTCCTTGAATATCATCCAAATGCTCCAAAATATGGACAGAAGCACGCTCAATTGCCACACCGACACATCGCGCTCCAACCAGTGATCCAACCAGTGAGCCAAAGCACCTAGCGCCACCCCCACTATATCTAACAATTCGAGGATTGAGTTAACCGCTAGGGCGAGCCAGAATGAGCATTCTAAACAAAGCCGTTCCTTGGCACTATGCAACGTGACTTCTAAAGTCAGATATGGGCTTGTGTCCGGACAAGATGGTACGCCTAACTCTTTCTGCGCCTTCCAAATCGCAGATATGAATCGATACGGCACGTCCTCAGAATACTCCGTATCGCCTAACGTGATATAGGAAGTTTTCCCCACAAGTTGCCAGCTTATATGTTGCCTCAAGCTTTGCCACAACAAAGCCTCATAGAAAGTCTTCACGGCCCGATATGGCACCGACGATAAACACCGATGGCTTATAATGGCTTTTACGGTTGCATTTCTGACGTCCTCATCCTGATCTTTGAGACACGTCATAATAGCCTCAAGGATTCTGTTGGATTGTGTATGGTGGCTTCCAAGCGCTTTGATCGCTACCATTCTAACATTCTTATCCTTGTCTTCGAGACATGCCGCAATATCTCGAAGGACCCAGACGGGCAATGTACGCTGGCTTCCAAGCGCTTTTATCGCTGCTGCTCTGATATTCTTATCTCTTTCCTGGAAACATGCTGTAATGTCTTCAAGGATCCTTGCAGGTAGTTTAGGCTGGTTTCCAAGAGCTTTTATTGCTGCCGCTCTCACATCCTTATCCTTGTCCTCGAGAAATGCTGCAATATTTTGGAGGATCCAGACGGGTAATGTAGCCTGGCTTCCAAGCACTTCTATCGCAATCGCTCTAACGTATTCATCCTCATCCTTATCTCTAAAACGTGCTACAACAGCTCGAAAGATTATATCGGGTAGAGTAGGCCGGCTTCTGAGCGCTTTTATTGCTGCTGCTCTGACATTCTTATCCTTGTCTTCGAAACATGCTGCGATATCTTGGAGGATTTGATTAGGCAGTATAGGCTGGCTTCCGAGTGTTTCTATCGCTGCTTCTCTAACATCGCAATTTTCCTCTTTGAGATTTGCTGCAATAGCATTGAGGAGCCCTTCGTGTAGTATAGGTTGGTTTCCTAGCGCTTTCATCGCTGCCTTCCTGTCCTTTTTATTCTCATTTTCGAGACGTGCTACAATAGCTTGAAGGATCTCATCCGATGGTGCTGTTTGGAGTTCTATCTCTATTGCTGCAATCGTCTGGAGGGCCTTCTCAGGGAGTAATGGCAGCTCTTTAAGCGCTTCCCTTGCTACATCTCTAACAAGCTCATTTTCATCTTCAAGGCAGGTTTCAATATCCCGAAGATGGTGGTCCATCAAGGGCCTGCCCTTAAGCCCTCTTATTGCAGCCACTCTAACAAAGAAACTGTCATCTTTCAGGCAGGCTACAATAGCCCGAAGATGACTGTCGGTTGTTGGCTTATCGTTAAATGCACTTATTGCAGCTGCTCTAACAAATAAATCGTTGTCTTTCAGGCAGGCTACGATAGCCTGAAGATGGTCGTCCGTTGTTGGCTTGTTGTTGAGCGCATTTAGTGCAGTTGCTCTAACTGAGGGATCATCATCTGTCAAGCAGTCTACAATAGCCTGAAGGTGGTTGCCCGCTATTGGCTCATCATTAAGTGCACGTAGTGCAGTTGCTCTAACTGAGGAATCATCATCTTTCAAGCAGGCCACGATAGTTTGAAGGTGGTTCTCTGCGGCTGCTCTATCCTTAAGCTCTTTTAGTGCAGCCTTTCTAACAAATATATTTTTGTCTTTAGAACAGGCCACAACAGCTTGAAGGTGATCTTCGGATATTGGTTTGTATTCAAGTGCGATTAGTGATGCCAGTCTGACATTTTTGTCTTCGTCCCTAAGGTAAGATGCAATAAGCTCGATAAGTTGCTCAGATAGGCCTTCTTTGAACCTAAACGATAATAAAATCCGGGATTTTGCTCTTGCGTTGGGGCTATTTTGTAAAGCCTTTTTCAATATACCTGTTGGAAACTCAGTTTCGCTTGCCAGCTCTAATTTATTGTCTATAAAACGACATTCGAACAATACCCACCCTAACAGATGGTCTTCCAGGGTTTCTTGAGATAACATTCTTGCTGACACTTCACTTATGCAATGTATATCATAGAACTAAACCAAAGAGAGGGCTGCATAAGCCCTAAAAGGCCTTATATAAGCTAAACCAAATAAAACCTAAATAAGTAAATAGAACTTCCTTTTTTATATAATAATAATAAGTTAACTTTAGCATTATTAAGTTTAAACTATAATAGTTTATTGCACTTTAAAAAATTTTTTTTAAAAATAGCACTTTAAACTTTATACTTTGCTATAAAAACGCTATAAAATTACTAACGTTATTTTAAGCTTTAATACTTTTAAATATATTAAACTTAAAATTTATATAT
>JAPUUL010001341.1:0-10181 GCA_029590625.1 Lasiodiplodia mahajangana | reverse complement strand
CACATGAAGATTTAACAAAGATGTGATGGCTATCAAAGGGGGCGTGCCCGTATATCTCGTGGAAAAGCCGCGGCTCAGTCCATAATGCTGTAATCGAATCAAGTCGCCCAACAAAGGCAGAGAGCTCAGGGTCTGCGGTTCTACCTGGCCATGATCGTAAGTTATCTGTATGGACTGTGACTTCGTACGCGAGAGCAATGAACAACCTTCGAATTAAGAAGGGATTGAGGCGAGAATGAGTTTGGCAGAGTATGGCTTGCGGGTCCACGATGTTCGGGTCAATGCTATCGACTATCTTGATAGCTAGGCGCTTAAGGCTGGACGGCCTTGACAATTCCTTGGGAAGCTGTTTTATCTTCTCTTCTTGCCTCTGTAGCCATCTGCGCGAAGGGATAGCAATACCGTACTCAGGTCGTCGTGCTAGGACACCTGTGATTTGGACGATGAGTTCGTCCGGTAAGTCTCGAATCTCAATACTCATGGACACACAACGCAATGGGATGTTTCTAACGAGCGATCTGACTCAACAGAGTGACTTCACAGGCAGCAATGGAATCAATGTAGGCTGGTGAATCAATAGTATGTAGGTGATCCTAGTGGGATAATAGAGCGAGAATTACATGGGCTACAAGAGAAAACCTCGTAACACGTAGAACTCGCTCGCATTATATTTCCCAATAACCACTCTCCGAGAACAAGCAAGACAAGGCCATTGGTTTGAAAGAAGTCGATTGTCTTTGTGACCGGCTCACTGTGGACGAGCCAGTCCTTTGTTTTAAACAGTGTGTACATTGAATACTCGGCTCGACTTAGAAACGTAAGCACTGATTTTTTGGGCTCGAAGTCGAACTGAACGCCGAGCCATGATAAACAACTTGTCAAGGGATCTGCTAAATCAAAACAGTGTCAGCAACATCTCGAAGGGATAGGCACTTACTAGAAGCTGCTCGCTAACCCGATCGACTATCAGGTAGCAGTTGATCCTAATCAGGCTCTGAATTATCACACATAAAAGCACCAGAGGCGCCCACCATCATATACCAGTATATGTACCAAGTAACGGCAATACTGCTTGGCGTAAAGTATATATTGAGAAGGCGTCACACGTCACTCCCCTTTGATCATCAATGTCCTTTGGCAAATTTCTCTATGTAAAATGACCGCATCGCCGTGATACAACCGCCCAATGCTGGCCAAAACGCCGTTCGGGTACCACCCTGCATGCACGCTGATAGAGATTATAGGCATCGTAACCGCAACATATGCATCATAAACACGGGTCCTGGTGAAATGTACATTTTCCTCCTCCCTCATATCAACGTTGTTGGTCGAGAGTATTGCCGCTCCTTATACTGCGACTGGGACTCGAGATGTATGGTAATCACTATCCCTCATCCGTTCTAACCGGATTTTTAGAGCTTCGGTCCCATCATCAGGAATGGCAGCCTCACGGAACCATGGATGTGCCAAAGCCTGGCGTGCGGTGATTCGCTTTGCTGGATCATAGACAAAGATCTTTTGGAGAAGATCTAAGAAGAGCCGTAGAAACGGGCTAGTTGCGGGAATGATATCCTGGAGTTGCATTAGCTTGAGCTTAGAGACGATGGATTTGCACTTACACTAAGCCGCTTCATATTCCGAACAAATCGCCTGGAGGCTCTTGTGGTCTCCGTCGTGGGATAATCTAATTTCAAACGTTTGAAATACCTGTCACTCGTATTAGAAATCCAACCCTCCGATAATGTTTACGGTACGTACTTGGCAGGGGAATTGCTACTGCTGCGAGATGCCGATTTATTGACCATCTGTACCAAATGCGTATCGATTCGGCTATCGCACACATTTTCCATCATTGCTAGGTGCTCGAGGTTATCGTGGGTCTGGAATAGGGCGTCTCCAGTAAAGAACTCGACTAGAATGCATCCGATACTCCAAATGTCGCATGGAAAGGACCAGCCCAGACCAAGTATGATCTCAGGTGCACGGTAGTGGCGTGTAGAGACGACGGAGGAGTGATATTCGTCATCAAAAGTGGCAGACCCAAAATCTATCAGTCGAATTTCGGTATCAAGGAGAACTTTGCGCTGCGTGGCCTGCCGGTTGGCCCCGTTGGTTGATGATGGTATCCTCCGGTTGTAGGTGAAGGTCTGATAGGCGCTGTCACAAAGGAGGATATTTTCGGGTTTGAGATCGGTGTGGATAAGATTTAAATCATGAAGAACTGGACAGCCGGCATTAGCGAGAAAGGACTTCGGGAGGCTGGAGCGTACTCACAAGCAACACTTGTTAGTAATTGGCGAGCAAAGCTCTGTATTTGACTGTTTGGGAAAGGAACAAAATTATTGCCCTTAAGAAAGTCGAAAACACTCGAGCCCAGTAAGTCCATTACAATACAAATGTGGCCACGGAAGTCGAAACAGTCTCGTAAATGGATACATCGATTCCGGTTATCTGGGTCGTTGGCCTTCAGGGTCTGTAACACTCGCAACTCGATTCTCGAGGCATCTCGATATTTTTGTACTGCTCTGATGATTTTGATTGCAACGAGCTTGCTTCGCTTACGATCCCGGGCCTCGACTACTTTGCCGAATGTGCCTTGACCAAGAAGTTTTCTGATTTGATCTATGCAACTATTAGGGTCTAATATAGAAAAATGGCGAAGGGGATGAATAGACTAACATTGTGATGTGAGATCGGCATCAGGGACTACAATGTAGTGGCCGTCATCGTCATCAATCTTGACACCTGTCTGATGTGCACGCTGGAAACAATATGTCAACATTTAATACCATGGCGCGATAAGGGGGCGGATTTCTCACATCGTTAACTAGACGGACTGGAACTTCTCCGCATTTCTTTATCGGCTTTTGAGGAGGTTGGTACTCGAGGAAACCATCACCGAGAACCTCTACTTCTCTCCGCTTCGCATCTTGGGCGATCTGTTGCCGGGTACGTTTCCGCTTCTGGCCTGTTTGGGGTGCTTCATAATCATACTGTCCGATCGAGGAAAGTGATGTGGGTGCGGTAGTGTTGTACGCCGAAGTAGTACGATCGGTCGAAGCGGAGCCACTGTTGGACAGTTGCTGATACGAGCCATTCAGCCTAGCATCATACACACTTTCGTTGTAAACTTCATCCTCCTTCCTTCGCCTTTTGGCAACATGGCGAGTGCTCTGTTTAACTGCCGAGCCGCTGGCGGTGTCGTTGGTGTACGTTCTAGAGGTAGCGGTCGCGGACCCCTGTGCTTCAGGTTCGGGAGTGTCATCTATGACGATAATTTCCTTAGGCAAGCCATTCTTGTAAAACTTGTTCCAATCAGGTTCCTTCGACCTCCTGCGTTTTCTAGGTTGCGTTTCTGTGTATGTTGAGGGGGGCATATTGGCGTGATGTGCTTCGGATTGGGGGGTCGAATGTGTCCGCGTGGAAAGATGCCTCGCAGGTGCTACTGAAGCCACTGCCCCATTTGAAGATGCCTCGTTCGTTGAATACGCAGGATTTGTTGTAAACGATGAGGCGACGGAGGCAGCAGGAGTGACCACAGTATGATGGCTATTGTAATGGTGTTGATGTTGCTGCTGTTGCGGGTGTCGATTGGGAATCGTGGCTGTTGATGCTGTTGAAGACTGAGCGGGGAGAAGATGGCCTCCGGGACCAGGAGCAACGCGATAGGAGGCGCTGTTGGCCGACAACGTTGGATACGCTCCGTAATGATGATGGGGAGGGGGGTGATGATGATGGCGGTAATGCGGAGGCAAGGTGGCCGTGGCAGTCGTTGGTGTTGACATTATGATTACGGGTTATCTGTGCCGGAAGGTCGTCTGCCAGGCGTTAGCCATCAACTATCCACCGACGGCGGTGAAGTAGTGTCGTGAGCGTATAGCCAGACGAACAGACAGGAAGGGGAGACAGAGGTAGAGGAGGGCGAGGGAAGAAGCGAGCAAGAGGCGAATACCTAGACGACGCACCAGAGGAAGTGACAGGGAGATGAGCGAACCGGGTCGGGTAGGAGGATCTCCCAGACTAACCTGACTGACTGACTGCTGAGCCTTCGAATTGAAACCAAACCAGTAATAGCCAAGTAATCAGTCGGCTTCGTAGGTAGGTAAGTAGGTAACGTCTGGACCCCAGAGACGGACAGACCAGACGAGAAACGAGGTCAGGAGTAGTCAATCGAGGAGACAGACGCACCGCACAACATGGACTGCGAGGTATGTAGGCGATTTAGTACCTCATTCGACTTCCGCTGCAAGTGGTTAGGATGCCCTAACAGCCTGAGGTCGCAATTGAGGTAAGTGCCATATGAGTGACTTACCAACTCAATATTCCGTCGCAGGTAAACCCGAACCTAAAACGGGCAGCTAGCCCAGCCTACTAGTCCCACGCAGGCACTGGAAATTCGCTGAGGCGATGCGGAATAGTGGGTGCTAGGTAGATAACCGTGTACTAGAGCCCCGTAAAAGCCCTAAAGTTAGGGTGTTCCAGGGGGCACATCCACTGACCAACACACCTAAAGATTACCTCTAGGTACCTAGGTAGGTGGGTAGATGGACGATGTATGCCCTCCGAGACTGTTTCCTTCCTAAGGAGCAGGGTTCCCCAGAGCAGGTCGTATACTGTAAACATGCAGAGCAAACTTCTCCTCCTCGTCTTTAAGTCTACTTCATTCGATCGTTGATTATGTTGTTGCGTGTTGACCGGAACGAATAAACTGTATGTGTTATGCCGCGTGGGTGTGGTAAATACTTCTCCTAGCAAGTTTAGTTGTGTGGGTGGTGGCGGGGCCTAAGATGGATAATTGCCGAGAGCTGAGATGTAGGTAAGTTGAAGGAAGTATAGCGACATTGGCGTCCAGCTTCGCAGCAAGGCTCAGTAATATGCGTAAGCAAATAAAGGGAAATGGATTTAAGACACGTAGAAACTCCGTCCAGCCTTCAAGTCCAGACAGTTGTTTGAACCTTGATAATGTAGGAGGTAGTTGAACGTAAGGTTGGTGTTGTAAGTGGGCGGGATTGCATCGAGTATTGGGATACCTTAGGTACCCAGAGCGCTGGAGGACACTGGAACAACCAGCTGTAGGAGGTACCTAATAGCAAAAGATAGGAGGTACTTTAATCAATTATGTGTAAGTCTACCTCTTCCGACTAGGCCTCTACAGATTTGTATCCCTACAGCCTACCAGGTACCTAGGTACTTAAGTATATGTAAACTTACATAGGTAGGTATGCATTTCTAATACAGCCGCAGGTTCAATAGCAATGGCTAGCCATGGCCATCAAAACAACATATTCACTGAGAATTATAAACTCAATGGACAATGAACCCAACAGACGCAGATGCCAGTAGAGTTTGTTGGCGTCAAAANTCGTCCTATCTATCAATACGTCAGCCAATCCCAGCAATCTTATCCCAGGTATAAGGTTGAAAGTCAATTACTTCTAGCCCTCCTATCAATTTACAAGTCAACATGCCGCGAAGGTTATTCGTACTGTATATATACTGTATAATGTCCGTGCCTCAAATGGGAGGTGGTCGCTCCAGGGACTGTGCTTGTGTATGGCCGAAACTTGGAGGAGTACAGTCCAAACATCAACAAGTCAATGAATCTTGTTAGACGACGTCTCTATGTTGTACTGTGCTTCTAACACAGAGTTGCATCTCACTTCCCTGTTTATCCCGGATGTGGTGTTTGGAGTTTCTACGACGACCGTCAATCAACCCACCAACCAGCCCTCTTCCAGTGTATTTATTATACATAGCCGAGGAAAAGGTAGGGGAACCCTTAAGATATAGGTACACCTAGGTAGGTAGGTATGTGTACGCTCGTTGTCTAGGCATTGTTGATTGTTCTGCTACGTGCTACAGGATAATACTGATCGTGTTTTGTATGTACCTAATCCCAAACAGCACAGTACTCAGGTGCCTACCTAAAATACAGCGCTATACCCACGTGCAGAGTCTCTCCTGTTTCCAAGCCTCCTCCTTCTTACACTTACCTCGCTACTGTGTTTGTCTCTTACCTACCTGCTTAACAGATTACTTACCTACAGTACCAGGTATTATGGAAAATAAAACAGCAACACCTAACACTTATTGTGCCACAAGTCAGCACATTCTATCTAACCTTGGCTGGCAGGTTGCCTAGGCGGTGCGCACGTTAATCCACCTGTCGCTCCACCTCCCCCCATCACATCCGTCAATCACTCGCTCATTATAAATACGCAGCTAACGTAATAGCGGGACGTCTGTCTCAGCAGGTTCGTCATACCGCGTGCTGTCAGTACACGCACTATTCACCAGTTCGTTGCCTCCCAGGTCATTTCAGCCCGTCTCTGCACCTTACTTACTCTCTACTTACTATACGCATTTTGAAGTGTTGTCCTCGTTTGCTGGGGTGGTAATTTTTAACTTGGCTCCTACTGCTTTTCCAGAATCGTTTCCAGCAGAATCCCTGTTCGCTTCTACGATGTGCAGCCGTGTGCTAGCGTACATATGCATCCCATCCCCATGCAGTTGCTCGCCGGGTTCGAAAGCGCAACCCCTCATCTAGTTTTATATGTATATGTATGCCTATAGCCCGCCAACTTCGCCAGGGTCAGGGACCGTCACGCCCTGAAGGAGACCGCCAACAGACCCTGGAATCAATTCTAACGCACCATCATGCGCAAAGTACCTACCTACTTTGCACGTACAACTTCTCACGCCATCGCCGTTCTACATACATAAGTATATAACTTGATTCCCCCTCCATCAACGCATACCTTAGGTACTGTTACGGTAGATAGCTGTGGCTCTTTCACAAGAAACTCAAGCTCCCTATATTTTGCAAGCCAGAAATATCCAGGTAAAACAATACCTTGTGAGGTTCACGAGCATCTCTGCGGAGAAATTACGGGCTTATCAGATACACGCCGCCCTACCTTGTTCCATCTAGGCAAGCAGGTCCATAATAGGTAATTATGCCAGAAAACCAACAGAAGTACTTATGTATCTACACGCTTGCTCAAGGTCGAGGTGCGAATCATACATACATAAGGCGGTACTCCTCCGTACTTAGGCTACCAAGGATTCCGGTCCAGCCGGCCTATTATTATAGCAAGTACACCACTAATACGTAGTTCATCTACCTAGTGCCCCAACTACGTAGTGGACGGGTGACCGTTCCCGCGCACAACTACTCACTATTTCGCTTGGGGACATGGTGAATTGACGAGGTAGGATAGTATCGGCGGCGGGTGTCAGACCAGTTCCAGAACGGTGCGACTAGCGCTGGCGCACGGCAAAGCCGTCTGTTCCTTTGAGCAGGTCTGAGGACTTGGTACTTATGTAAGTGTAGGTCGGTAAGTAAGTACCTAAAGTACCTCTCGCCTATGTACAGCATAGTCCCAGCTCCCTCCCTTTCCCCTCCCCAGTGGCAACAGCTCCAAGTCATTCATTGGCTCAACCATTCAGTCATTCAGTCACCCAGTCATCCGGTCTCCAGCGACGAGTTCTACTAGAGCACTTAAGTAGGTATGTCATGGAGGGTGGGATTTCTCTCGTCCCATTCAACGAGGCCAAGTGCACCATCCATTCGCTGGCGTCCCTCGGTTGGGTCGATGCCCTGGCCCCTGGCTGTCCACTGCCTGCCTACATGGTTATGAAGTCACAGCTTCGCCATTCTCTGCTAGAACTACTACCACCTGTTGATCTTAGCACGCTTTGTTACTGGGTCCGTACAGCCAGCTGCATCATCAGATGGGGTAGTTGTGCGCCGCCATCCCTCCTCGCCACGATAACAGATTACATACCTACCCAAGACCTACCCATCTGCTTATGTACGGCTGATCCAGTGCGTCCTCCCGGCTCCCAGGGCCGTAACGTACCTAGAGGTCTCGGCCCTCGACTCGGTCTTTCGGTTGGGTAAATCTGGAATTACGGCTTATGTAACACATGCGACACTGATGAACATGAACCCAGACGAGATGGAGAAACATGCGCCAGGGCTAGGTGTACGCATGTTTGCGACAAGTGCCAAATGTCAATGTCAAACACAAGGAATCTAAGCTGGGCTGAGCTTGTATCAGCACACGCCACATCGGAATCCAGAGACCATTGCATTTCATCTCACACGCCACGCTCCAAAGTGATGATAAAAGGGCGTCATATCCGCATACATACATACATACATATATATATGCACTTTGGTCGGCACATCCAACAACCGCCAATCTCGGTTCGGCAGCAGAGCCTGCGCCTCAATCCCCCCCGGCCGAGAAAGGTAGCAGATGCCCTTCGAGGGCACTTCGGTGTTTGGTTTTTAAGTATGCTCGGTATGCCCTTCTCCTCAGCAACAAGAAGGACCCCGAGAAACGGCAAAAGTTACCCTACAAGACCTGCCAGGCAGGGAACAAATACCAGGTAGGTAGTAATTTCGATGTACCCCGCGTCCTGACGACACTACCCGGGGCGCTAGGCAATCCATACGCATACCTACCTAGATGGTGCTGGGGCGCACACACTCACATCATTATCGAGCCACCAACTTGCGCGGCCATTGAAGGCATCCAAGCCATCCTGCAATGCAGCGTAGTGCAGCGAGTGTGGTGCACCGCAGCCCTCTTACTATCTACCCGTCCAAGATAGATGCTGCACCATACTGCCGATGTAGGTACCTACGTAACACCAGAATTGTCTGCATTGGTCGGTATCTCTAGCAGAGAGCGACTTACTCCACGTTATGCCCACCTAGGTACGCTAGGTAGTCAGACGGAACCCCCCNTAAATCGGGTTTCTATGATGGGAAATCCCATTCACAGACCTTACCGATAATGCCGGTGCTACTTGGATACCTCATGCAGGCAATTTCCTCACACGTCCACTACTTACAAGTATACCTAGACAAGGCAGGATTCGAGGCGTATCACACAATGATGCCGCTTAATACGTTTGTACGTAGGTATCTTGAACACCATTACGTACGCAGATTCGTCTTATGCCATGTTTGGTTACTCCACGCGGGTATGGATCGTCCCATCTAATCATACGCCATCGGTAGGTAAAATAATAAGGATGCAGTCACCCCGCCGACGAAACACCAGCCCGATAAGCGGGCCATATATAAAGGAAGATTCCCATGTACCAAAATAAATGATGAAACCGAGGCGCTGAGCCCATAGATATGAGGTCATCCTCGGGGAAAAGAAGAGGTAAATTCACATTATAATATGTGTCGAAGAATTCAAGACAAAGGGAAATTCCAAAACAAAATTGGAAAAAGGAAGAATAGTAAGCAACCAAGCAAAAAATCACAAGGCGGAACGTCCCGCCTCGGCGTATCATCTACAACGACGCCATGTAAAATCTTGGTAGGGCGTTCCGTCCGTATGCGTAGGTTGATTGATTACCTACTATATTTACCCCATCTCACCGCCCCTTCTTTCGTCCCTTCGACTCCTTCCACTCCGCCGTGCCCCTCATCGTAAGTACTCAGGACAACGGACGAAGGACGAAGGGAATTCCGACGCACCTATCCACCAGCCACAACCAACGGTTTATATCCTGTCACGTTTGTATCACCAACGAAAGGACTTCGCAGACGTACGTGGCACCGCAGATTCTTCAACGGAGAAACGGAGAGACAACGATTCACTGCGCAATGGGTCTGTTGACGTAGGCAGCCTCAACTAAGCAGGGAGCTCCTGGTTCTAGAGATGAGCTCATCATTGGATAATAGGTACGAAGTACGGCTAACATATTCCACCCTGAGAGAAGGGGAAATATACGCAGGGCTTGATACTAGGAAGGAAAACGACAGGATAGCTGGTCTGGTATCAAATAAATAATTGTATCTATACACCATCTCTTGATCTCGCTCGCTTCGCTATCTATCTAGCTAAGACATCGGCGCTTTCTACTAAAGTGACTCTAAACATCCTCGTCTCTTCTTCTACTTGAGATAGAGGAGGTAGCACGCGGAGTCGCACGCGTGTAACGATATTAGAGCGTCCCGAGACTTGCTTCTCCCGCTCTCGGGACGGCGTGTACCGTCCTGTGTAGCGTTCGTAGGCCGACTCAACAAACAGACGGATACGCTAGTCTCTTTTGCTGCATTATATCTAGCCTCTTCTGTCTCTATCTCTAACAACGAAAGGCTTGTTCTTTCTTGCTTTCTTGATCGCTTAATTCTAAGACGCTTGTTAATC
>JAPUUL010001340.1:0-10187 GCA_029590625.1 Lasiodiplodia mahajangana | reverse complement strand
GCGAGAACGAGATGCGCTCGTCGCTGTCGAACTCGTGCGGGTCGGTGGGAAAGGACAGGCCTGGTGGCGGCTCCAGGTCGGCCATGGTTGCTAAGTAGCTAGCTAGCTAGGACGGCCGTTATACCGTTATACTCTTGACAAGGTTAATCGTCGCTCTCTAATAATTCCAGCTCTCCTAGACACCTTAATCCTGGTGTATGTTGGTTCTATAATTCAGCGAAAAGAAATGGTTAGGCGAGCCATTGTGTTTTGAGCTGTTATGAATTGTTGTGTTGTTGTTGTGCTGGTGGCTGCCTGTAAGGAGGGATGAATACCTTAGGTAGCTGGATGCACATGTGCCTGCCTAGACGGTAGATACCCGTCGTTGGATTAAGACGCTAGCCTACAGGTACGTACTCGGTACCTACCACGACGAACTTTTAACTAAGGTAGGTACCTACCTACCTAGGTAAGGTAAGTTCCATCCACCTACATTAAAACCGTAACAAACGAACGGTGTAGCTACTCCTGATTGAACATGGCGATGGCTTGCGACCGACTTCCTGGGAAGTCAGTCTATTTGTATACATACATTAGATGTTAATCACAAGGATATCTTACGCCCTTACCTAACCACTATCAATTCTTTTTAATGAAAATCATATATTATACTTAAATTCGCTGTGCACGAGAAGTCAAGATTATGTGAGAGTTGTCCGTTCTGCGAGTAGTTTGGAAAGCTACCTATACTCTCACAACATCCTCAATACCTACCTAGGTATGTCGTGTTATTTCCCTGACCCGTAAAAGCACTAAACACTGCTATGCGGCTTAGTGAATATGGATTCTACATCCTCTATCCCGCGCCAGCTCGCAGGCCTCAGTTCGCCTCCGCGAATCACTTCTAGCGGCGTGAAGAGAATACGGAAAGAAGGCGACGCCTTTCGCATCCTTAGAGAGGCTGAAGCAATGGAGTTCGTGCGGAAGAATACATCTCTTCCTGTGCCAGCTGTGTTCGATATTCAAATCGGACCAGAGACGGGTCTCAGCTCACTCACAATGGAGGAAATGCCCGGCCGGCAACTCGGCCAGGCATGGCCAAACATGAGCGACGCTGCGCGATTGCACATGATTAATATGCTCAAACAACACCTCGCTCAGCTGCACGACCTACGTCCACCTTCACCTGGCTGGGTGGGATCTTGTTCCGGAGGCACAGCTTACGACCATCGACTAACGAATCTCACCACCTGTGGACCGTTCGATTCCGTCGGTGCCTTTCATGACTTTCTCGTCGCTCCGGTCAAGGATTGCCCCCGGCCGGATTTGGCCGACAGCTACCGGCTTCGTCTTTCGGATCATTACAAGATCGTGTTCACGCACGCCGACATTTCCGAGGAAAATATCCTTGTCGATGAGACCACAGGCGACATCACAGGCATTCTCGACTGGGAGATGGCAGGCTATTGGCCCTCGTGGTGGGAGTATAGGAAGGCACTTTACGGTGCGCGGAACAAAGAGTGGTGGCGTACTATCGTCGATCAAATCATGGTGGAATACAAAAATGAAGCCGAACTGGACATGGACATTGAGATGTTTTGATAACTAGCCAACGAAGTCCCTCTACCTCTGTAAACCTGGAACCTATCTACATCTTCAGGGAGCTACTGTACACACATTTATTAATTCTTAGATCCTTTGCCCCTTGCTAGCAACCAGTACAGTGCTTAGACCAGTCTAAGCACCTACCACCAAAGACAATATGCAACATTTAAAAGAGACACTAGTAATGAGAAAGAGAAAATATATCAAGCGAGAATAATTGGCCACCTAAAGCTAATTGTTGTTACATTGGTATATGGCTCTCCGATCGTAGTAGTTGGGGTTCCTCGTGCGTCAACACGTATTCGGAACCCACCTATACATTGCCATTCGTATCAGAAGCTTCATGACCGGCGATATCCGAACGTCGTAGCTTGGCTTACTGGTGGTGCATGGGCAATATAACCCCTATAAGGCAGAATATCCGGAGCATAGCCATTGCCCATAGTGTATACTTGCTGGTATGATGGCTGGTTGTGAGACCATGCACTTAGCCCTGGTGCAGGGTTGCCAAAGCCCATTGTTTCACATTTCGTTGTTCCCATGAGCATTAAATCATGTATGGGTTCTCCGTCTTGCCTCCCCTCGCGGAAATAACCTTGGATGGTGAATGTGGTCCATAGATTATTTTGTTGAAGAGTAAATGTAATCGACTGTGTTTGGTACAACTTTGCAATTCCCTCAACCCTAGCAAGGAACTCTCGTCGTCGCTCGTATTCCAAGGGCAAAAACTTGGAGAAAGGATCCGCGAGACAGAAAAATGGGCTACCGTGGTAGTCAAGCCCAAAAAATACCATAAAAGTGACATCTGCATGACACGGGACCTGATAGGACGCGCAGCCGAAGGGAAATGCATGTCCGTAGGTGACAAAAAGTCTCTTGGCCCTGTCCCACATATAGCCTGGTGACACTTTCTTCTCTATCATCCCGGGATACATGCTGTTGAGATCGGGTATTCTGATGGCGTTCCTTTGTAGGGTGCCGATAGTATGGTATAAATGGTTTACCGACAGAGCTAGATAGATCTCATCCTGGCTCTGGGACGTGCGCTTGTCAGTGAGAACGGGAAGGTCGTCGATGTGTGCTCGTACGTAGATATCGCCTCCGACCCATTTCAGAGAGATGCCAACGAATTTCTCTGACATTCCGAATGATTCGGCCTGCTCCATGCAATTGAGCGCTAGAAACTCCAATCCGAGCGGGCCGTTGCCTATGATCGACGCGCGGATTCTAATTCCTTTATTCGTTATTGAAAACTCAGGGTTATATATGCGGTCACGAGAGCTCCTTATCCTACCACCCAACGCAAACTCTCGTGGGGAACAGGCAAGGATGCCATGATAATCGTGGGGTTCCGAGGGCACTGCCTCCAACGGCCCGGGGCCGCACTTTTCGGAGATCGGATCCGACCGCATAATGTTTCTAGGGTTGTGCTTTACAGCCATGCCCTTCTGCAGTTTCCAAGCAAATAGTGTGAGGTCGTTGGTTGTTTCTGCAATTCTCTGCTGTAGTCGTATGAAAGCAGTCTCGCCTTCACCGTAGAGGAGTGGCATTTGTATATCGAAGATTCCGAGCAAACAATATGCCACATCCTCGACTTTTGTTGTCTCGCGCATAGACGCCCATGACATCCTCTGGCAGATGGGAGTGCGTGACAATCGATCACGGATTTGTGCGGGGCTCGTGGCCCCGAGAATCTGTTGGTCAATGCCAGTAATCTGAGCGAGCTGCTCTCTATTTGTGTGATCTTTGCTGCCAATATAACTCCATCTGCTGTTGTAGAAGCGCACATAGCATGGAGCGACCAGTTCCTGAAGGGCCCATCCTCTTGTAAACCACCTATATATCACACACGCTGGAGTCAGTAATTGCCATATAAGGAAAGGGTTCGGCTCATGTTTCGGGAGTGTACAGGAGCAATGAGGCCTAAAACGTGCCTAAAGGGGGAATAAATGACTCCAGCGGACTGACCTGCAGTGGCCCAGACCTAGCCCTTCCCAATCACTTAGGTACACGAGACAGACTGTGGCGTCGCTATACCACTGATACATGGAGTTGATAGCTTCCGAGAGCTCAGCGACATTGGCCTGGTCTATGCAACAACTATCTATCCAGATATAGTCAAGTTTCAGAAGTTGCGCCTGCTGGCAGGCATGTCGAATCTTCTCCCAGCCTTGAAAGTTACGCGGAGTGGACTCATTTCTCTTAAATTCCTGAAATGTCACTTCGGCGCTTTCTCCTTGGGGCGTTTTCTCCCACGTGTGGGAGAGGATGGCATATTTTGGCACATCAGCTGCCTCAAAACTCGCTAGTACATCCAGAACGATACCTGGGTCCAACCGGATATCGTGTTGGTTCACCTTGTCGCAATTGATGAGCCGCATGTCGCAAGCGAAATATCAATAACAAAGTTTATTGACAATGCTTCAACGATCGATTAGTTCTTGAAAAAAGTAAATCGGGCTCAATATGTAGTCATGTGAGATTCCATGCCAGCCTGTAGTTTTCGAGCCTTGCACAGCCGAATACTACCTTGTGGCATCATGCTAGATGAGCCACATTATACTTGCTTGTTACCATATTCGATGTGTTATATAGAACATATGGAATGGTAATGACTGAGGTAACAACCTAATCGACAGATTGATGTTTATAGCTGCTCTCTTACCTAGATCCAACATTTGTCGGTGAAGCCCATTTCGCATCTATGTGCAATTAACTTAAGGAATATATCATTCTCCTAATGCTTCCATGATAAGCAGACTGCCCCTTAGAGGAGCACCTGGTGATATTTACGGCACAAAGTAAATTGTGTGCCATTAGCAGTCGAAGGCTATGATTCTCCTAGCCTGGGGAGATAGAATGCATTTTCTAAGCCGCTGCCATAGCCCCCGCGCCTGAACGCCAGACGCAACTATGACCCTCGATGAATCCCTTTTAAACATGACTACTCTCCAGTAATGATACAAGTCTGCAGCACTCCCATCTCATGATGGGGCTGCTTAGTTCTTGCCCTTCTTCTTCTTCTTGGAGCTGCCTGGTGTAGATGCTGGAGTATTTAACTCGACATGGACAGCCTCGTCGTCGCTAACGGCCTTGGAAGAGCCCTTGGCCGAGTCCTCCTCTAGCTCCTTCATGAATTCCTCCTTGATCGTCTCTCGTCGCTTCTCCCACCACTGCTTGTCTGCCTCTGTGCGGCCCTCGATCTCTTCTAGTCGTGTACGTAGAACTGTGTTGGCGGTTATCTCGTTGGCCGATTGGAAGATGACTTGTCCCCAACCCGGTGCGAGAGCATTAGCCTATCGTAGAATAATGAGTATCAGTAACAAAATCTAGGCTAGGATTATTCTCTTGAATAGGCATACCTCGTTCACTACGTCGCGTAGCTCCTCCTCGATTTCCTTCTCAGCTGCTAGGAATCTCTGGTTTAGATCTTCGCCTACGCTGCCTCTCTGTAATAATGTATTGAGCGCTTGCTTCGATGTGCGGATCTGGATGAT
Source organism: Lasiodiplodia mahajangana (assembly GCA_029590625.1). Taxonomy (NCBI): domain Eukaryota; kingdom Fungi; phylum Ascomycota; class Dothideomycetes; order Botryosphaeriales; family Botryosphaeriaceae; genus Lasiodiplodia; species Lasiodiplodia mahajangana. The sequence continues at coordinate 5,106 of JAPUUL010001340.1, read as the reverse complement.
GCGGCGGATATCCTCGACCGCTCTGCGTAGGAGTGCAGCTCGGATGACGCTCTCGGGGACCTTGGGCGCCTTCTCCTGGCCGGCCTCTGGTTCCATGTGAAGGAGCGACAGGTAGATGTTTCGTTGTAGATGCGGGGGAAACCATGGCTCTAAGTTGGCGCTTTGTACTGTAGATCATTGAAGATTAATTAGAGATTCCAGCTCTGCGTGTTTATTGTCTTAACTGAGTAGGGTAACCCACCAGCTTTCCGTTTCCTATAGACATTGGAGAATGTGTATAAGGAACCACCGAGGACACCAATGTATGCGAATGGGACCGCCAGACTTAGCCAGTCGACGTCAAACATTTTGTAGACCTGATCGCCCTAGTGACGAAAAAAAAAAAGAGAGACAGCAGTTGTGGGAGCGAGAATGGGAAATGGAAACGAGAGACGTGAACTGGATGACTACCAAGTAGGTACCTAATTTAGTCCGCCATGTATGTGCCTTTTTGGGGAGTCGGGATCTTGACACTTTTCCACAGACAACAGCTCTCCATTGTTACATGTCATTGGTTCAGCCACAGAATCATACATACGCTAGTGTGAGCTTATATAAGACTGGTGGCGTAAAACGGGTGCAAGACGGAACCCGAGGGAACTAACGGTCTCGACGGTTTATTGGCACAATGTTATGCGTATTAAACGTATATTGAGATCAATTTCCGTCCTGTAACCGACTTCCTAGGAAGTTGGTCTTTAGCTTCAGTAAGCTACCTAGGTAACAGAGTTTACTGTTTTTTTTTCTTTCTTTTTCTTTCAATTTTATTAAACAGCAACTAGGTAGCAATCAATCCTATCTAGAGCACGATAAACACCTGGCATGACGTTCGCGGGGAATCCATTTAGGGTCCCGGCGAAACCAGACCGTAGACGCCGAACTGTATCCGTGTTCAACAACACCTGATATCGAGACCTGAATATGTTACCTGCTTGGACGAGATGTAATCTACGATGTCTAGTATTAAGCATGTAGTATTATGTCGATAGCAGGCTGCTAGACACTAGGGCCGGGGTTAAGCTAGGTCTCTCTTACAGCAGGACTTGTTTCTTTCTGCGAACTTGGGTCGTGGATCAGTTATTAATGACAAATCATTTGGTTCGTAGAATATAAGCTTCTGTTAGCATGGGAATACGCCCTGGGAAACAGACACGAAAACAAGGTGCCGCTTGATTTATATTGAGCAAGTAGAAATAGCCTGCTTCAAGTGTTTATTAGAACTTAGCTCAGTAACTGGCGGTTTCTGGATTTCTGTACTACGCCCAATCTATCTTGCGACATAAAAAGTGGGAACACGGGACTAGTAGAAGCGCCTAGCCTAATTAGGTAAGGCTACATGCAGCATGTGAAGTGCTCGCCTCGGGACCCACTGCTGCTAATTGGTGCAAGAACCTTAGCAATCGGCTTTACCGCCTAAATTTTGTTGGCAGAATTCATCCCGACAGTCTAGAAGTGGTATACCTACCCTTAATCCCATCGCATCGGAGAGAGAAAGCTTGTATGCCGACTTCATCGAGGCCAGAAACATGTCAGCCTCACGACCCGAATTCGTCAAATTGACAGGCCATAAGAATTTCACCCAGCGTCTCGTCCTTGCAACACTGACCGGCCGACCACTACACATCTCCAAGATTCGACCCAATTCCCCCACCAGTCCTGGCCTCGCCCCGCATGAGGTCTCATTTCTCCGTCTCCTCGAAGCTATCACCAATGGCAGCTCTATGCAGATCTCCTATACGGGAACAACGATAACATACCAGCCTGGACTCATTACCGGCGCTGTAGCTGGCTATGGCGCGGGCGACGGCGACATCATCGAACACAATGTCCCGGCAACGTGTACGCGAGGCATCACATACTTTCTCCTGCCCCTCTGTCTACTCGCGCCTTTCTCCAAAGCTCATATGAATGTCCGCTTTTCTGGCCCGGGCGTGATTACGGCGGCGACTGAGACGGGCGACTTATCGATCGACTCGTTCCGCACTGCGATTCTCCCTCTATACGACCTCTTTGGCATTCCGGCGGTGCGAATCGAACTGCGAGTGTTACAACGGTCTTGTATGGGGCAAAGGGGTAGCGGTGGCGCCGGTATAGTTGAACTTAGGTTTGCGAGCCAAGTACGCTTGCCAAAAACATTACATCTCCACAGAAACCCCGGGCGTATAAAACGGATACGAGGTGTGGCATATGCAACTGGAGTGTCAGCCTCGAATAACGCACGTATGATACATTCTGCGCGAGAGGTTCTGAACGCCTTTTGCGCGGACATCCACATTGCCGCGCAATATGATCAAGCACCGCTAGTCGCAGACCCAGGAGATAAGGCGGGTGGCAAGAAGAGAATGGGTATTGGGTTTGGTCTAAGCTTAGTCGCCGAATCAAATATTGCCGGCGTTCTTTTCTCAGCAGACACCATTGTCCCATCGAAAGGAGGCACGGTTCCTGAGGATATCGGGAAGAGGTGCGCTTATCAACTTCTAGACGCAATCAGTCAAGGCGGCTGCGCCAGCGGAGCAGCTGCTCCAACAGTGTTGATACTCATGGCAATGGGATCCGAGGATGTCGGCCGCCTGCGGATTGGAAGAGAAACACTAGGCAGTGAAGAAATCATAGAGTTGGCGCGAGACCTGAAAAAGTTTGGCGCAAGTAGTTGGGGCATAAGAGACGTTGATGAGGACGACACAGAAGATATCATCATTGCCGTCAAAGGGTCGGGGCTAGGGAACGTGAGCAGAAAGGTCGCCTAATCGACCATACAATATCCTATAATTTTGTACAATGACCCTCCCCCAATAGTTTCATGGTTGCCTTGGCCGTGTTGCGGTTAACCGTGCTCTTCTCTGGGCCGCTAACGCAGCAAGAGTTGCATTATATCCGACATTTTGTAAAGCGTAAGCGGCTGCGCTCTCCGGAGTGTTTTCTCTGCTGTGCCAAGCAGTCCGGAGTGACTGGGGAATATGGAAATTCCCAATGACAGCATTTCCTGAGCGTAACACATCCGCTAGGCCCTCAGATTGACCGGTCCCCTGAACCCCCGACTGCCTGAGCAGCCTAGTTCCTTCGCCGCTTGTAAGCTCACTATTGCCAATATCACCGCTGTTGGGGCTTCTCAGGGATCGCACTTCGGCACTTTCCGATTCGTTTAGCCCGTCTATTTCAGGGGCGTCTCTTAATACCCCACGTTCTTCTGCATCGTGGTCCTGGCTAATCGTTGGCACCGCAATAGCGATTCCCGGATTCCGGTTGACCTGTGGGGGTTTTATGACGTTTCGAATTCTCTCCTTCTCTATATTTACTGTAATCATAAAGCACTGAATCGCCAAGACTACCACATCAAGAAGAATTAAAATAAACCTGGATGATGGTGCCTTTTGTCCGATGAAATCAACAAGAATACCCCCATGTAAATAGCCGCGGGAGGCTTCGCCGGCTTCGGGAGGTGACGAAATCAGGTGTAGGAACATGCAGAGGAGGTTTGGGGCGATGATAGCGGAAACATGATAGTTAGGCACGATCAAGACTGTGTCTTCGGTTTTGGGGCTGACGAAAAGTGTTTGCGCCATCCATCGTATGAGCAAGCGAAAAAAGGAACAGCTGTAAAATAAACCGTCAGCTTCGTGCAAGCATGAAGGGGTGGCGGAACAGGGAGTTAGATAGGAGGCGGAGGGTCAAGGGGGCGCGCACTCCATATAATACAGAATACATAACTCAGCATATGCCAAGGTGTCTAAGTTGAGCGAGAGATGCATCAAGAATTGCAGCTTTTTCGCAAGGCCTTCCTTCGCCGGTGGTGAAAGGGATGGGCTTTGTGAGCTGGCAGAACCATGCTGTTCTCTTTCGGGAGCGGAAGACTGGGAATTGCTCTGGGTATCGATGTCGGCCTCGTGGTGCTGGTTAGGAAGCAAAGGACGGTCCGCCGGCAAGGTCGGGGAGGGATCATGGTTCATAGCTCGGCCTCATTCGACGTGTGTAGCGATGTGAGGAGATAAGTGAGGTTCTCACATGCTGTGGAGTAGTGCTCACTTGCTGGGCGAAGTTGGCGCGACCTGGAGTGGAAGTTTTTGGAGATGTACGGGCGATTACTTGATTGTTGACCAGCGACGGCGCGTTATGTACCTAGGTATGGCCTTGTAAGTGTGCCTGACGGAAACGACAGCTGATTTAATATCATCGATTAGGCATGTAAGGTACCTACAATGTACTATGTAGGCAGGTAGTACCTAATCTACCCTGGGTAGTTGTAGCACTGACAGGTCGCTGACAGGTACCTATATGTAGAATTGAATATGTACACAAGACAGGTACATTTTCAGATAGAAATGCTTACCTAATTCAAAATCGACATACATGTGCTTTTAGTATTGCATGCGTTAAGTGTATATCTACATAGGTAGTTTAGGCACCCGGACTACATATGTAGGCACCCGGACTATGTATATAGACGGAATGCTACTTATATTCGCTCTAGATACATCCTAAGGTACCTTCAATTGGTAGATCCTTTCGTCTCCGGCAGTGGTACCTATCTCTGCTCCACACCCGCACTGGAACATTGGAGGGGCAAGTCACTTTTTCTTGAGTCAGACCTCACTGACTTGAAACTGACGGAACGAGGTCGGTGGTTTGCATACATCTACAACATGATTTTGCGATCACTACGGCGTCTACAGCGTGCGAGGGTAAATATATTCAAACACGTATGACCCACATACACACACGTGCTCGTCTAGCTTCGCAAGAGTAGCCATGACAACGTCACCCACCAATTCCTCGGGCGACCTCGCTGTCGACATCCTCGTCGCCCTGTCGAAAGCAGAAACATTATCGTCTGCCGACTTCCCAAACGCCACATTTTCTGATCTAAAAGCAGCACTCGACAGGCTAAGCTCGAGGTCTATGGTCTTGTATCAACAAATTGACCATGAAATACCCTTTCTAGAGCCCGAAGGAGAGCTCATTGCCCAGCATGGCAGTCATGAGGCACGCGTCTTCGAGGTCGTTAGAAAGGCATTGGAAGGCTTAAGCATCCCTGATCTGGAGTACGCATCTTCAATTTTTTCCTTCTTT
>JAPUUL010000134.1:0-27414 GCA_029590625.1 Lasiodiplodia mahajangana | reverse complement strand
CGGATGCGCAATGGCAAAGGTGCCCCTTACTATTACGCGGCAAAGGTTCAGGTCCCCGTACAACTACCTGCGACCAAGAAGCAATTCGTCCCGACGTTCCATTCCTGCATTTGCTCCCGGGTGTATGTCTTGTGGATGACGGTGACGTTATCGGCATTAGTTGGTACGAGCTCGACTGTTACGTTGGGCGTACCGCTGCAGGTCGGCGTTGGCCCCAGAGAAGGCAATCGAGTCGATTCTACGGGCCTTCCTACTTTCGAAGCGGCTATGGAAGATGCCGCCCTCGAAGTAGATGCGTACTTGCAACCTCGTACCATGTCCGTACCGAATATCGAATTCTGCAGCCAACTACCTGGTTATCCAGAGCTCGGAGGCAATCGGGCGGCTCAAAGGGCATAAATCGTTGTATTATTTATTACTCGTGATAGCTGGTCCCGAGCTGGCCATCATTCTCGGGTGTCATTTCTCGATCTCATACCCACCTATGTTTTTTTTTGGTCTTCTCCTTGGTCACGGTTTGTAAATGGACTCACGAAAACTGACGTCTAAGTTGGCGCTGGGCGGGCATGGCATTGAGATGAACATGGGACCGCGAAGACACGTTTTTCTTCATCTTTACCTTTTTGTTTTTTCTTCACATTCTCGGATGGTCAGTTTTGTTTGTTAACGGGACCAGAAAATAGTTGCATAAACGACACAGACGCATTGCATCATGATACCCAGAAGGCGGCTCGAGATGGTCTGCGGCACCTATGTGCCTTTTTGATTTTCTCTCTTTTCAATTTGGATTTATCTCGGGCTACGAATGATAGCTGCATAGGGGAAAAGTACGCGGGATAACCGCTTCGGTGGAAAAGAACTTGCCGATTGCGGCCCATCAGTTCAAGGGACACAAGAAACGGGGCGTGCTTGGAGCTCTTATAATAGGAATAACGACTACGAATATAGCAATCTTAATCAATATAAATAATTAATGATACTAGGCTAATTACTACGGTGAAATCTTCTCCAGCTCCTTGGTTGATAGTCTAGAATCGAATTCAAGAGCTTTTGTTATCGTGCTTGTTACTGATCCGTTTCGGCAGGGGTAATTATTTTCAATCGCGTCGAATATGTACAACTGATATACTAAGCGCTATCCTGAGCCAGACCCGCTTTTTTATAGCCGGATATGGACAAAAAAACTTGCATAATCTCGAATATACATTTTACCTCAATTGCATAAAAGCAAAGACCGTTTCATCGTAAAACGGATCTTAGTACGCATTACCAAGTCCGTTTAAGTGATCCGTTTAAACGACTTCCTAGGAAGTCGCTTAAACACGATCAATCCACCTATGTTAATAACGACGCTATATCTTCTAAACCTCCTCTGTTTTCTAGCCCTGCGATCTACTAGGCGAGAATCAATAAAAACGGATAGCACATCCCGATGATAATTAGACTGCTGTATACATAATGGTTTAATCCTTATCAAGACGTCTAGTGCCTTGCCCTTTCCTTGCACCCAGTTATATATACACAATAAAGTCGGTGATAGTTTAGACTGCTGTATACTAAGTGCTGTTTTATTAAAATAAACTTGTTTAATAGCCCTGTAATTTAAATAAGACCATATGGCCATCAACTTTTCGTCAACCAACCAACAAAGGCTGGATGGTGTGGTTGTTCTGGTTGGTCGGAGCCTTGTACACGATTCAAACCGCTTGGCTCTTGTACCAACACAATCGCCTAGAAAGGGCTGAAAAGTACATGGAATATTGAAAGAGGCGTCGACAACAGCAGGGGGTGGGACCATCTTCATATAGCTAGCAAGGACCCCCCCCCCCCACCAACTTCATACTATCCGAGAATTCCTTTCGAATGTCATCTGGGTCCGGGGTTTTGTCCTCGGGGACCAGTACGGGCCCAGCCACAGTCGCCGGCGCCACCTTCTTCAGTGTGGAAATCGACGTCTCCTTATTTACTTGGATTTGAAGATTGTAGGATTGAGGTTTTCCCGTCGTCAACTAGACTCGTCTTAAAGCCAAAAGCTAATTGAGCTTAACCGTCACCCGTCACGTACACCTTGCATGTCAAGCCGGAAGTTTTGGTCCTTGTATATGGTTCCTGCCACCGACGGAAAGGACTTCAGCTTGTCATCCGGGATATTGGCAATGAAAATCTCCAGTTGCTTGGATGCCTTGCCCGTGGCGACGAAGGATAGAACGGATTCGATATGAGAGTAGTGGATGTAGGTATGCGGGACAGTTCAATGTTTATAGGACTGGTGATAATATGGCTAGGCAGTCGAATTGTTGATTCGGAGTTCCCGGAGGCCATGGCCGTCACTTCTTACTTATAGAGAGACCATGGACTTGAGAGGGTGCCGCGTCTCCAATTTCCTTGACCAATGAATCCTCAGCCATGTTTCCGACGAATATACCTGTTTTACCGAGCGGTGAAGATGTATTTAGCCTCAGCTGCGGCGAGAGGGATCACATCCGAGTGGCATTGTTGGTAAGAGGCCATGCGGTGGGTTGTCTACGAGCCCACGCTAGTCGCCCCACCTAGACTATTAGGTATCGGTAGAGGAGTGGCAAAGCGAGACCCTAATTGCGCATGCTGAACATCTATCCCATCGCTACCGATCCTAACGGCAATCTGGAATTCATTTCTCCGCTTGCGAGTGCTTTCAAAAATTAAAGCTGAGATGGGCATCCGATGTCTTTAGGTATCCCCTAGATATCCGCCCACCGAATCATATTACCGCTTTCGATTTCGTTAATCCATTTATTCACCTTTCTGACGAATACTCCTGCGTTGCATTGTATGACAGCCTCGTAGAAATCGATCTTAGTGTGACTGTGCCGCAGAGGCCAGTCGGGGCAGGACTGTCTTAATCTCGTGCCGTATACCTCGCGCAGCTGCGTCGTTTCATATTCCATCAGATGGCCCCAGTAAAGCGGATTCTTGCCCTCATTGTCCCTGTCACTCTCGTCGCGGTCCTCGGGTGTCTCGTCCATATAGTTTTCCCGTATTGGTTCCTCCGTACGGTTTTCCCCTTGGAGAAATTTAGGCATGTTGGTGGTCACCCATGCTGGCATTGCTGAGACACACTCCCAGTCCACAATAGCCGTAATTTCTCCTCTGTCATCGACTAGGATGTTGCGCAAGTTCAGGTCATCGTGCCAGAGAATGGTGGGCTCTTCGTCTTCCTCTCCACTGATCTGAAATACTTTGGGAAGAAGGGAGAGGAGACGTCGGGCTAGGAGCAAGATTTCCTCGGCATCCTCTTTATCGTCTTCATCTTCTGCCCTTTTAATCGCTACCAACTGCTCTAGCACGATGATTTTCAATTGTGCTTCCAGCCAAGCATAGCTAGAGCGGAAAGGGCCTCGAGGAACATCGTAGCTTAGGCGCTTCCCTAGAAAGAATTCATGCGTAACCAATGGACCTGGAGATAACGCTGCTGACTTCTCGATTCTTGGCCCGTTGCTGTTGGTCTGCAGCGTCCCTATGCTCTTGAATGCACGATCAAGTTTGACGGGACGGAACAGCTCCGCCTGGATGTCAGCGATGCGTTTAGCGAAAACAGTCTTCTGCTCCATTGACATGGCCCGCCATTTCTGGTAAGCCTCGAAACCCGGCATAAATTCCATCAAGATCCACTCAAATCCGATCTCGTTATCGTTACAGTCATCAAATGCGACAACCTTAGGAACTGGTACCGTGGTATTGTACTGCAACCAGGTCAAGGTAGCCACCTCGCCTTGTATCTTGCAGCGAGGATAGACAGGTAGCGATACTCTCATTATCAAGGACCGGTCTGCGCATTCGACCCGGTAGAGCTTGTTAAATGCGCCAGAAGCATAGAAAGAGATGCGACAGAGGTCCCCAGAAGGGACCTTCAACAACTGGCGAGACACGTTTTTGATGGCGGAAATAGAGGGTTGTCGTGTCCAAACGGGCACGGTCTCAAACAAATCGTATCTCCAATCCAATCCGTATTGGCTATCGCGAGGCATCTTGGGTCATGTTTCGAGAACAGAGATAATTTTGCGAAAGAGATAGGTAGGCCAAAACATCTGAAGAATAACAGCAGAGTTGAGTAGTACCAAAGAAAAGCCCATCCAACGAATTTGGAAATTGTTTATCCCTTGGACCGGCGACATTGCCTCCCCGTCTCCTATCCCACCTCACTCTTATTCTCCTGTCTTGCTTAGAAACATACTGAAGTGGAGACACTATCGCATATTTCCTTCTAGAAGCATATTCTATGCCATGCGCTAGCATGTATCCCTGTGGCAACTCAGGAAGGTATGGTGACCTGCCCCACTACACTTGCAGGTACATACTTATACATAGCCCACAAGACTAGGCCACCAGTACACCATTATGGACATGTGCGGCGGTCAATAGTGAGAGTGTGTGTTCCGAATTGTCGTGTCGTCGGTGTTGAGCGAAAACAGCACTCTTTCCAGGTCAGTCTTTGCTAGATGTCAGCAATGCGAGGGGAGGAAGGGAGCTCTGACCACTGTTTCCCGCTCTTTCTTGCATAATTTCTAATACCGTAATTACACAAAACAAAGACCGTTTTATTGTAAAACAGTTTTCGAGTAGGGATTCCGGCGATGCGGCATCGTACATATATATGTACGTTCAATATCCCACTTGGTGACTGTGGCGCGAACAGGCGTACCAAGTACAACATCGCGAACAGCGGCTTCAGCGCGTTTTTTATAAGATTATGTTGACATAGTTAAAAAGAGCAAGGAATAGCGATTCGGGTGATATAAGCAGGTAGGATTTCTGATGCCTAGCGATAAAGTTATGTGTGGACTGAGTTATCTTTCATCTTCTCTCCAAGTAAAGCTCCCTCTGATCGGTAAAAATAAAAGTGGGAACAAGACACAACGCCATGTTCTCTGAATGAATCCCATTACAACTGACCTCGCATTCTATTGTTGAGATGAACGTTCCACAATTATGCTCTTGGAATATTCAACCTTTAAATAAGAAAATATAACCGAATGCCATGCTGTCCCTTACAACTTGATCTCATTTCCACATCTATTAGCATTAAGATTGAGTTGTCAGAATTGAGGCCGCGCGCAGCTTTTGAATCCATCTTCACCAAATCACAAACTTAGCATTTACAACACCATATTAGCCATGTTGCCACATGAGCTCGACCAAAAGTCCTGCGAAAGCCTCGAATCCGAAGCTATCCTGCGCATCACATCATATCATAGAAGAGACTTTGACGCCAAGGTTGTCACAGCAGAACCTGGACAACACGATCACGCTCGTTCGTCCCTGTTCAAGAGTTTTGACGAATCCGCAAGCTCAGGCCTGGGCCGACTTCAACGTCTCCCGTTTGAGCTTCTCTCATCCATTTGCCTTTTGCTCAACCTTCAGTCTGCCCTGAACTTCAGCCAGGCCAGCCGAAGCGCTCGGGAGACAATTGGGAGCATTCCACAATATCACCGACTCCGCGAACATTCCCTTGAATGCATATGGGCTCTGTTTCGGACAGGTCTTTCGCACCACGCTAGCATCTCAGACTTACATGCAGCTTTTCTGACCGAGCTTTGCGTTATTTGTGGCTCGTTTGGCGGGTTCCTTTTCCTTCCCAGCGCAACTCGCTGTTGTTTCGCCTGTATCGAGTCTGCACCAGATTTCCGGATCATCTCATTTCATTTGCTTCAAAAAGAATCATGCAGACTAGCGACGTGGCTCAAAAGATCTCATCCGGTGATACACTCCATCCCTGGGTCATATTCGTCAAACGAAAAGGAGTACACGAGCCGACGAAAACTCGTATCCGGACATCATGCTCTGCAGTTCCCTCGAGCAGACCACGACGAAGACCCCCGGGCCATTCTAGGCAAGCTACCCGATTCTCCAGTCCTGAGATGTATGGCGGCCTGTCGGCTGCCATATTTCAATTTGGCGACTGGCGACTTGCAATTGGGGATATCTTGCAAGGGCTGTCAGATCGCTATGGAGGCCAACTTCAGCGATGCCAACTTTTCTCGCCGAGAGCGTCTCTATTCACGAGACGGGTTCATGCGTCATTTTTGGGACTGCGTAGAGGCAAAGGAGCTCTGGGCTTCTAGTGAGGGGGGGATGGTTGCGGTCACAGAGCCGGAGTGGACGAGACGTGGAGGGTTATGAGATGGATGACGGATAACCGCAAAAACGGGATATCATACCTTAACGACAGCGACGACGACGACAGTCAGTTATTTCGGCAATAGATTACCTTTGCCTCTCGAGGCCCGATACACCCACGTCCGACCCACCTTCTAGTACATGACGGTACTATACGAGTACCTGTATCAGCGATTATACTACATTAACGTGTCTGGGATAGGCAAACAATCACCTAGTAGCCAGCTCCGTCGGTGAATAAAGACATACATACTATTGCGATAGAAAGTCAAGGTCATACCTGTTTACCATATTGCTAAGCTGACCGCCGGGTCGAGCGGGCAAACTTGAAGTATCGGTCGGTCGGATGGCTAGTTGGCGATCGATCGATCAATTAATTATTCACTCAATTATTCACTTGATCGATTGTCAGCTGGGAATTCCTACGATGGCTGGCAATTTGTCGTCGACGACATGATCCTGAAGACTATTAGCCACGAAACGCGCGCTATAGATCAGTGGGCTTCGTTTGTTTTAGTTGACGGTTAAAATAGGCTGAACCGTCCGAAGAGCTGGAACGGTTTGGGGATTCATTTCCGTCCATTTCTCTCTGCATAAGTAATGCATAAGTCTACATAGGCCGCTTCACAGTCACCTAACTGATAACTAGCTAAGCCGAGCCTGAGAAAAAGCAGCAAGTGCGCTAAGCCTAGCTCGCTGCATACTAGAACCTATTAAATGTAAGTTAATGAGTTTTGTGAGAGTCTGCAGTCCAAGATATTGCCAGCAATTTATCTAGTAGTAGCGTTTCCTACGTGAATACTTCCAATGAGATAATTTGAGCCAGAGTTGGGAAGATATACATATACGTAAATATCTGAATGAAAGGCGCCAAGAAACGGGTTCTCGCTAACAAATGTAAACAATAAGTTTGTCCTTTTCTTAGAAACCAGTGACACTTGATGGAGCCAATCTTGAATTTTAGCGGGCTTAGTGGGCAGCTTGGTTCCTCTAGCTGCTCTAGCTAACCCAATATATGCCAGCATGTCCTGGGGATAACCCCGCTTCCACAGGGCTGTGCCTGTCGAGGTTCTACACTACTCGACTAACTACCTAGACAGCGCTGTATGTACTTGCCGACGAAAGAAGTGGCAATCGGGAGTCGGCCCATTCGAACTGCGCCGCAATCAAATCACGGCAACAAAATCCGCTTCAACGGCCTGCCTCTCAGGGGATGGGTCTTTGCTTTCTGAAACGAGCAAGCGAATGTCATCAAATTCGTTTCGTTTTTTCTTTTTCGGGACGATGACTTGAGTTATAGTGTTATGAATATTCTTATTGTTACTTTCTAATATCTTGTGCTGAGAGGTCGTCTCCGCCCATTCTACGGCCCACATACGATACGCGCTCTATCGATCATTCTGACAATTCGAGATAAAACGCATCTCACTGATCCCGAGCAAGAGAAAGAAATAGCGAACAATCATGGCGGAAGTCGAAGAGCCACAGTTCAACTCGCTAGCCGATCGAATTGCTGCTCTCAACAAGCAGAAGAACTTCACGGCCCCTCCACCTGGGGCYAANCGAGCTCCGCACGTCATCATTGCTGCTGCAGCGCGATCGACGCATGTTTGTGTGTGGCCGGGCCGACAGTTGGGAGAACACACCCTCACAACATAGGCATGCTGAACCGAGGGCAATGGAGGGGGGTACAGTAGGGAGGGGAGAGAAGGGGCTCATCCAACAATAGCACGGCACATTGGGGTGGTATTTTTGTGCCTCTAGTCTCACCAGATGCCAAGAAAACAGCCCTACTGTCTGTCTATGTATGTTTGTATGTACATGATGTAGGTATGTATGTAAGTATGTATGTGGGTGGCATGCACGTAGCCAAGTAGTGTAACGTGCTTGCAGCTCAAAACGGAGAGTTGCATGCGCGTCGGTGAGCAGATGCGAATCCTCGTTCCTCTCGTCGTTCCCCCCCCCTTGACGACGATCGACGTCGCTATTCTTCAGCCGAATCGGATTGAGGGTGCGAATGGTCAGAAAATAGTGCCTGCAGTAAGTAACACGTAAGGCTCAGCTCCAATAGGTCTGCCAATAGATGCCATAGGTGGCCTGAGTATAGGCAATATGAGACCAAACCTCGTCTATGATGTGTGTAGATCATGCAGCCGTCTACTTAGGTCAGTCAGGACGGTGTCCCGACACAGTGTCATACTGCCAGCAGTACCTCTCCTCAGAAGCTCTCCTGCAGCAGAGCGGCACAGATGCATATTGGCTCCTCAGAACTGGGTACGAACTGGGTATGGCGGACATTATCATTGGGCTAGCTCATCCTGGCGAGGACACGGATCCATTCTCTCGGTTCTGGCTATGGAACCTCACTGGGTGGCTTTTCCTTTTATTAGTCTGGGCAGAAGTCTGGGTAGGTTATGCTGTATGCTGTGCTAGATAAGGTATTCCGTACCCTTTAAAGACGACGGTAGGGGTGCGTGCCTATCATCGCACCCATATAGCCATACCGACCTACATATGCGTATGTGCTTACATATTTAATACATACCTTACCTACCTACACACGTATCTGCACGTAGATCTCAACCCTGTTCCAGTACACAATGGTAGAAGATAACCGGGTTTTCGAAGTATCTAAGTATTGCGTGTCCACTGGCCATGCGAAAGCGTCATCTTCCATGACATAGGCATTATGTATCGACGGTAACATCTGTCCTAGATCTCAAGAAGGATCAATTTAGTGTTATAGGGCTAGGCTTGAAACGTGGCCAAGACAGGGCTTTTTATTGAGCACCAAAAACCCCCCCAGCCAGAATTCGATCACCGATACCGCCTCGTGACCATTTTCCCTGAGTCACATCAAAATCATTTCCGGCCAGTTTGGTGCTGATTCAGCCACCGGATACGACGTTGGCTGTGGTTAGGTACTTACTGTGTGTTGTTGTTGCCTGAAAGTGATAGAGGAGGGAGTTTCAACCGGAACTTACCAGGCGCATAATAAGCACGCGTGAGATTGGAGGTTGGGGGCATTAGAACTTCTATTATCTGCGCCTTGCAGGGTAGTTGGAAGAGAGGAGGTTGAAAGCAGTTGCAGAGGTACCCGTCTTCTGACAACATCAAGATGCCTACATCCAAACAACCATTATGCTACTATCTATATCCGTGTTTTCAAATTATTGGTTATGATTGACTGAGGCTAACTAAGCGATACTGTTATTCCACTTCATGGTTATATACGATCATTGTCCTTAACTCTTTTCAGCCGTGTCGAAATCAATGTGGTAAAAAGTAGGTAAGTAACCGCGAATACTAGTAGGGTTCACCTCGTGACAATTACCATGAACAGTTTAGTCTTGCTCCTTATGGTGTGAAGCTAAACCTTTTAAAAAGTTCCAATAACACACTACTCCCATAGCCTTTTAGTTTGTCCGAGTTCAAGAAAGTTGCTCCGACAGTGTAAGATTCTCGGCTGGAATGATGATGTACATACAGCAGATACATATGTATACTATATGCAAGAAGTGCCGAGGATCATCACAGCGTGGAACATCCAGCGCAGGGTTTAGAAACAAAGCAGCCATTTTCTACTGTAGGTACATACGCTGTAGGCCTTATTTCAGTCTTGGCACCCAAGATCAAAGAGTTCCTTAAGTCTATGTAGGTCCTTTAAGAACCAATAATGTCATGTTTGAGGTTCGGCCGATGTAGACATGTCCAAGCTTCGGAATTCGGGACCGAGAGTAAGCAACTCCACGTCCGCATCGCGTAATAAGGCGACCAGACAAAGTTCCTAGCTAGCTGGCATTAGTATTGCTACTACCTTTGATATCGAAGATCGGCGTGATACCAGAGCTATGACCGCTAAGGTACTTCTACAGCGAGATAACTCTTTTCTATATCCCTCGCGTAGTGAACCGGGGGCGCTGTTATCTAACAAATGGGATATGCAGGGGTGAGCATGGCTAACATATCTCTGGTAAGACGTATTCCGTTCCTAGTGTCGACTAAACCTTGCCGTCTACGTATTAGCTACTTATCGCGATCCTGTTTCCGTCTTATTTACTTAATTGCAATCCGCATGGCGCCTAGAGGACAGCCAATAGCCAACCGTCAAGTGGCGCTAAATCCTTCCGACGGCCTGTGACGCATATAAAAGCAGGTATGGAGTTCTCGGTCCGGGTAGCTGTCGAACGACGACGATCTAGGGCACCGTAATCAGTATGGGCGAAAGCGTCCACTCGGGTATCGTCCCCCCGCCTGGGACCGAGTAGGATTTTGAAACGAGAACATATAGGCAGGGTCACACCCAACCAAGTCAGCCTATAATGCGCAAACCTGAAAAAGAGGATCGTATCGCATAGCATCGCAACGCATAGACAGACAGACAGACAGCACGAGCGGCCGAGTCTTGCAAGATAAGGGATGGAGAGACATGAGGATATTCACAACGGCCGCGTCATCGAGACACCAATACTCCAATTAAGTACCAATTCATAATACCGCATCATGTCATGTCATGTCCAGTCCAGAGGCTTCACCTTGTTCTCTCTTTTCTTGTCCTCGGTTTGCTCCCGACCGAACCGGCCTAGTCGGGGGAACACGTGGTTGGAGACAACGCATTACCGGCACGACCGGAGACTTGACACAGGCGGGCGCAGCGTTGTCCGCGTGGTTTATCAATACTACCCCAAAACACGGTGAGCAGGACGACATACCTATTTTTAAGACGGCGGCTAGCATTATCGGGTTTGCATGGGCGTAGTCTTGTCCGGTTGCGTTCCACTGCACAAGCACTCATCATAAGACAACTATTCCGTATACCTACCCTAAACCCGAGGACCATTCTGTCCGAAGACCACCGGGGGGTTCCCTGACCGCGATTATACCTGGGTCGGACGCACATGCTTGCAGGGTTATATCAACTACCCAAGAGCTTCGTTGTGGAGATGCGGGAGGGTGGACGGAGTTAGGTGTTTATATACGCTGACGTGAAACTTGGTAATTATCAATTTCGAGTTTGAAATTACCAACACACCTTCATTCATTCAATTCAAACTTTTTTTGAGTGTCTATATGAAAGGTGAGTCGCCCCTCACTGCTGAAGCAGTGCAGTGCAGTACACTGCAGACATGGAGAGGAGATGAGATGAGATGGGATGATTGAAGAACTCGTCCTCACGTGGTAAAGACGCAGCGTGGCGTCATGGAGGTTGCAATTACCGGCTCCAGAAGCTCGGGACTGGCATTTACAGGCGTCAATGGCCCACAGGAGCTTCGTTTTGGAGGAGCCTCAGTGGTCCTAAAGCGTCATCTCGTAGGTCAATTCGCACTGAAACACGCCGGAACGGTACCTGGAGCTCTCCCCGCATTTACCCCATCCGAAGGCGTTTTCAGCAGCCAGCCAATCGCGTGTAAGTCAAGTGAGGTCAAGCCGTAGAGTGATGACATCAACACAACATCATCACCATCATCGCAGGCAGAAGGTAACAACGTATTGTGAATGAATTGTAAATGACGCGGTAGTATTTAACTTTAGTAGACCAAATATTGTCCAGTTTGTTTCTGAATTCGCTATATTCAATTAATCACCAACGAACCAACCAATACACCACAAACTCATCCCCGTCCGTATCACCCTATTAATCCAATCCAATCAGACCAATTCACCAACAATCTCTGCTCACCAACTTCAAAAATGTCGTTCCTCTCAGAAGCAGCCATTCGCCGCATGGCTTTCGTCTCCCGAGTTGCCTCAGTCCAAACCCCCCGCCAATTCAGCACAAGCCTCGCAGCCCGGAAGACAATAACAGAGAGCGCCAAAGACACATTAAAAAGCGTCGATCGCAAGGTCTCCGACAAGCTTGTTGACACAATCAACGTGGGCGGTAAGTGACCTACATTGCGGTAGCGGAGCTTCAATTTTCACCCTTCAGCATTGTAATTTGCCACTAACGTTACACTCTCCCAACAGCAAAAGCTGCCGAAGCCGTAACGGGCAAGGCCACCCAGGCCAATTATAAAGCCGCCGGTACCGCCGAGGAGATAAGAGGCAAGATGAAAGCCGATTCTGAAGAACTCGCCGCTAAGGCGAAGGGCGCCGCCAAGGAGGCTGAAGGAAAGATCAAGAGCAGTGTATAGGAAACCAATCAAGACTGTATATTATGGGAGGCGAGTGGTCTCATACGGACGCCTATCGTTTTGACATGACGCCGTAGAGGCCTATACCACCTACCTCATGGAAACTGTTTATGCGGAGTTGTGACGCTATCCCATCTGTATGATTATCATCGCATAGGGGAAAATCATCAAGCATAATGTATCGTTAATGTCAGTCTTCATCTTCGTACTATGTGAATCGGAGAGCTGCCAAGTGATCATCCTCTGAATACCCTCCCGGGCTTAGTTTGGAACATTTCCGAACGACTATGCATCAAGCGAGAACACTGACCGAAATACTAATAGCACGCACATCCGGGATTGGTATTTCTTAGTCCCCGGGTGGCGATGGGTTTCCACACGTTACTCATAATAGGCACAACTACCCATAGGGGGCTTGACTTGTCCCTCCCCTTCGGGCCACCTTCTACGATCATCATCCATCTATCCACGATACGTACGATTACATTATGGGAGGCTCCCTAGGATAAACTAGTTACCGTATCACGAACCGCAGCCTATCGCCGCTTAGAAGGCGTAGTCGATCATTCGGAACCAGATCTCACTCGCGGACACTATCATAGAAGCCGAAGCGATATCATATCCCAATTACGGAACCAGGCCAGCAGTACAGGGTAGAGTTTATATCACTTTGCATTAACCCTGACCTCACACAAACAAGCGGCCGAACACAGGGTTGCGGGCTTGTAGCTTTCATCAAGCGGAAATGAGAACACCGAGAACGGATATGGAAACTCCCACTCGGCTTCATGCAGCGGGAGAGGGCTCTCTACACGGCTACGACTAGGACCGAGCCTTGGAGCTTGGTAGAATGGTGACTAGCTAAATCTCGCATCAGAGCGATTATTTAGCTCCTGCCGTTACGATGGAGACTGGCAGTCGTTGAAGCCATTCTCGCAATTGATGAGATCAGCTGGTAGCCCGTTAGTTCATCAAACACAAGGGCTCGTCCGATCGATATCCTTCAATATCAGATAAGCATTGCCACCGGCGGCTGTTCAAACCAGTCTCTAATTAATTTCGCGAATACCTATTTTGTGCTCTCATGCTCAGACTCCCGTTGCTGTACGTACCATCTCTAATGATGGCTGGCGATGAAAGGGAAAATACTAGAGGACGGGGGCCAATCCTACCACTCCTTCGGAGAATGCGGAAATGACATGGTTGGCCACAAGTTCTACGAAAACTAAGACAAAGTATCAAGATCTATGAAATGCGGATGCGGCCTATGTCGTTGTTCACAAGAGCGTTAGGTCGATAATAGTCCACGATAAATATATATCTTGTCCTCTGGGTTACTACACTCCGGTCAATCGTAGTACGGAACGAATCTTTTTGTCTTCCCCGGATCTAAGAGGTTCTAGGGTAAGGTCAACCAACCACTTCCCGATGACCTCACGCCATTACGACGCGAAAAAAAGACAGAACGGATACCCCTAAAGGGGCCCAGGATGCACTTTTAGTCCTAGCGAGAACTGAACATGAACCGGTTGACGATGATGATGAGGAAGACGAGGCCAAAATGGCATCTCTTTTCGGCCACTTGAATTTGCAGGGCAGAGAATGGAGCGTGTATAATCTAAGCGAGGCATAGTTTACGTTGCCGTCGACGACTGCGAAACAATATACGTTTCTCGCGTTTACAAGTGAAAAGGAACGACAAACTACACTACGAGGGCAGTGAGACGCGGATCAGCTAGGGCTGTTTCAAACGAGAGGAGATCATTAGGTACTGGCGCCCCTACGGTCACTTCCGCCGCCTCATGGCTCGGGGCTCCGGGGGACGTGGATCTGACGCAATTAGGAAGCACTTAGAGGAGGCAGTCCTAGTAATTGGATGAACAAATACAAGCCTGGAAAGACAAGAAGAAGGTGAGCTTAATGATGGCCTTATCCGACTGTACGAAGCGCATCCGGAGGGCCGCCTTGATATTAGTGGGAAAACGGTATGTATTTGCGGCGTACCACGCCTGATAACCACTGGGAGACTTGGGAGTACTGCCCTCTAAGCAGATCGAGTCCATGATGGCGTTAAACACAATATAACTACCTACCTACCGAACTTGATATCAGCGGTTTTCTAAATAAAAGCCAGAACGCCCTGCGGAAGATCTTATTGGGGGTAGTCTTTCTTCCTAGGGGCTTATGGGGAAGACGCAATCCATCCTACAAGCCTTGTTCAACTGGTAGGCCTCTATAGTATTGAAGTTCTTGACTGATTCTTCTATCTAGAAACTTCTACTACTAGAGATTCCGGTTAGTTTACTACGGGGAAGTTTCTACGAAGGAGGCCTCTAGGGAGCTAAGAAGCCTTCCACCAAAAAGTTCTTCTGCCTCGCGACGTAGTCCCATAGGCAGACTTGAGACTCTCTATGGACAACAAAGATCGAGGAGAGGGGAGAGAAAGGATAAACATGCTAGGCGCGAAGGCCGCGTATACGACATGCGTTCCAACCACAATGATGATCCGCATACTAGTTCCGGCGGCAAGATCTCAGGTGTAGGTAACAACCACCACAATCCAGAGGACCCTTCCGCGCGCGTAGGTATATGCCGACGCGGTTGCGGCATAACGCGGGGTAAGGATTTGCATTCTCGTGGTCGAGATCAAGAGGTCTCACATTCCTCATTCTAAGACATTGTCAGCTTGGTTTTTTAACGCCGGAGGCATCCATCTAGGCGAGGCGGCGGAAATCGATGATGGCATCACATACTTTCCCTTATCTTCGAAATCTACACCGTTCACGGAACATCCAACACGCGAGGGGAAACGAATACGAAGGGGGGGGTTAACCTCGCGGAGTCATGTCTACGCAGGCAAATCAAACAATCAGGTTAGAGACTTGGATAGCGACTAACTGATAGGCTGGAATGAACAGATCTGTGAACGGATTGGTGGTACGGATGTGAGACACTGCGGCTACCGCTGGCTTAGTGACCTACGACGTCACACAATGCGTGCTGACCTACTGTACTTACTTCCATAGAACCTCTAGTCGTTGTCGACACGACGGGAACCTCGTGTTGCGATACGAGCGAACTACTGTACCTAGCGAAGCGCCGAGAAGATTGGGGCTTTGGTTGAGGCCATGAGAGCCCTACTGGAATGTGACGCGCGGTATCCGCGGCTGCTGTTCCCTCAAACTCAATTGCTAAGGTAGTGACAGCATGGAGTAAACTGGAAGGATTTCACCACTGTCTTGTTGGGCGATGTCATATGTCTGACTCTCGGGACCAGGGAGACTTCGGACGCATGCGGTGAAAAAACACGGGGCTCCTAGAGATACGGCACAAAGAGGAGGAGCGGTGAGAATGGGATAGAAATGGAGAGCATGGGGAGCTAGTAGCTTTCGATGGTATCGACGCCTTTAGTCGCGTACATGGTGACGAGAGACTATATAGGCATCATCTACTACCTAGTTACGGCAAGCCGAGCTGTGGTCGCATTGAATTCATAATATTGACGTCCTATGGACGGAGTACCTAGTGATTGTTCTCGAATCCGGACTAAGTTATATCATATGTGGTATTAGGGAGTGCTTTGCCATAGGGGCAAGCATGAATTCTAACGCGATGAGTTACGGTTCATGTCTAGTCTTGCCGTGCTCAGGGATTGGTTATTGGTTATTGGATCGAGGCTCTTGAAATGGGGGCATGAAGCATTAGTCCATAAGCAACGTCGGTGGTCAATGTACGGCACACCCACTTGCGCTTCCAATGCATTGTCCCTCTCTAATACTCATGAGTTAGTCACCGTTGAGGCTCAAGGGTCCACCTTCCGAAATATGGCCAAGATCTTTAGATTAGCGGTATGGTTTTTCTCGGTTTAATAGATCCTACTATAGGTAGATGAGATACCTAACACGACGGCACATTTTGCATGAACATGTGATACTATTCCCCTACCTAGTAGAGGCTACACGTTTGCTAGCGAGTACACCTCCTAATCTAGGCCGTTCTATATGTACGGAACGATATAAGTAGATATGTGTCTGAGCAAGCAGCAAGCCTAACTGCACATCCTAGCGATTAATCGTTTGGGTGGCTTGACATTCACGTATAAATAAACTGTCGGCCTCACTACTCTTGATATAGTACGAACATCTCAGATGTCAGGAACCTCAGCATTACGAGCGTGAAGCTTAGTCATAGGCTCACATTCGGCCAAACAAACTGGTCTTCGCGACTACATAACTCCGGTGGTTGCCCGACCTCCTTGTTACACGTGTTCTCGAGATGGCTTGAGGTGATCTTGCAAGGCCTGTTCCGTTTAGCTGTCAATCTTACATAGGCCGCGCACCGCATGTCAGTAGAAATTAAATGCTACCGATGTACGTAATCCACTAGGTAAGGGGTAAGCGAACTCGCTAGAGGTTGACAAGGGGTCCCCGAGTGCTGGGAATGATGAAAAAAAAACCTTAAAAAACATTATATAAAATACCTAATACAAAGGGGCCGGAAAGGAGCCAATACCTAGCCCTCTTAGCGTATATCACTACATATGTTATCTTATAAGAAATTCGGGTTATAGTATTGTCGCCTCATTTTTCGCCAGCTGATGACGATATAAGCGCAGCGCGACAACGGGCTTGCTTCTGGCAAACAATAATAAGCAGCCCGCATAAGCAAGCGTGATAGGGTTTGCTGAAGAAAGTTCCAATATGCTCCGTATGTATTACCTACCCTCTCCATATGCGGTCTATGTCCGAAGGCTGGATAGCGCCAGGACGCAGGAACCCGGTTCGCTTAGAGTTGGGGGCCATGCCAATATACATATACTGGTAAGGGAGTGGATCGCTTCGCCGAAAGCGGCTGAAGCTGATCGTGACTGGCGGATTAAAGAGGAAAAAAAAAGTTCCTATGCGGAATTCCGGGGTAGAGCCTAGGTATGTACAGTACCATTTTGGCTGGAATGCAACAATGCGCCATCTGCATACATACGTACTTCACAGGACCTAGATCTTGCGCTCGATATGAAACGCTTTGACCTACTTATCAAAAGTGGTGGGGGGAAGTAGGCATGTCCCAGCGTATCTCTACTTATGTATGCGTACTGAGGATACCGACCTACATAGGTATGTACCAATGTGAGCCAGAGCTGATGTGAGATTAATGGTTATGTAGAATGACGAGGCAAATTACGTTTTACGTTCCCTCGGCTTGGCACCCCGCTGATAATATCCTCATTACCAAAGGCGCAGGCTTCGTGTGAAGGGAGTGAGATTTTATCCAAATGCTCGTAGATCGCATCGTGAAGCCCGAGATAACGAAAGTTATCTAAGCACCTACCTATGTCGTATAGTCTGCTATGTAGATCTACCGGCTATCCAGACAAGCTCTGATTGGAAGATATGCATGACACGTGAAGATCGTCGGGTGGCTAATACGAGAAGAGGCAGAATGACAGGTGGTGTGCTGCGACCATCTTGCCACCTCGCTTATCATCGTGTTCTCCTCCAAATACATACCTGATCGCTGTAAAGAGTCGTATTTTTCACATTTTATGTGCGTACCTCTCTCCTTTCAACGGGACGAAAGATCTTGGTTCTTCTGATCTGGTCGGAATATCGGCATCCCAGCCTTATATTAGCGGGGAGAGCTTGCGGAGATNAATTTTTTTTTTCGATGAGCGCCTATTCTTCCAATACCTCTCTAGTGCGGTAAGCACGTATGTATGTAGGTAAGCAGTAGACAAAGGAAGTGTATTATCTATCAGCTGTCTCATTTTGATACGCTGTCGAGATCGTATGAATGCTGATGTTGATCTCTCATCTGATACGATCTTCTGGCTCGTATAGGTCGGTATTCTATTGCCAAGACATCAACTGATTGTGTGATTGGTTGTCTGCGCTCTTGTCAGAGATCTCGTTTCGACTCCATTACAACAGAATCCTATCACGGGGCACAGGGGTTCACTTTGCAACGACGGATATGTAAATACATCGATCGATGTTCTCATTGAAAAGCCTATACCCCGCAGTACTATGCGATTAGTAGGTGGGAAATGACTGGCACATCAGACGGCTACCACGTAGTACCTATTTATACGCTTCTATATAATGGGTTATATAGCTCCCTAGCACACTTTTCATGTTTGATTCAGATGAAGTCTGTCCTAAGTGTGTTTCTAGAGTTGGGTCGGCTATAAAAGACGCTAGCACGGCATACAACATCGTGATAATGATATGATCATACGTTTCGAACAACAACTACGCATACCTGCATACATAGTATGTTGAGCATTAGGTATGTAGCGATAAACAGATGACTAGATACCTATGTAACGTACGCATACAGCGCGGCCACAACGGAAATTGTGGCTTCAATGAATTTACGCCGTCCCCACGCTGAGGATCGAGCCTTGTGACTAGTTAGAATTGCACCATCTCACCTAACACCTAACTAAACTCCTTAGTACCCAGTGTATGATGAATGGCGGGTAAGAAGATAGTCAGTTGTAAGTGCGCTGCGACGGAATATTTTTTTTTTGGCTGGGCGAAGGGGGTAAATAGGGGTTTCTTTTCCTGGAACAAGCGCAATGTAGGCCAAGGTGCCAAGGAGAACCGTGAATCCCAAGGCTTCTTGGCGTTGGTGGCCGTGATAACCGAAACAATGACTACGTTGCTCCTGGTACAAGTTGTTATCCGTGTTAGCCGGAAACGATTTCCCCGTACATAAAAAAAATGTGTGTTTGTTCACGGAACGTCGTGTTTCCCCAGTTTTTGAGCAAACATGTAAATGTAATGGCATACGTACACAGCTGGTGAGCGCACTGCCTATGTATATAGTGTCGTGGGTAGGTTGGAGCAGTCGAGACAGCTAGGTATGAATATAGATAGTTAGCCGCAGATTACTACAGTACATCGTTGGCTAGGTATGTATTATATATAAACTCGCTAGCATGGCTTTGATCTTTCTAGTACCGGGCTAGCTGCATACGCTACACTAGGTAAGTATAGTAGATAAGGGCTGAACTACATATGTAATAGAAGGCGGCGCCGTCGTGAAGGGTTCGCATCCTCGGTTTGAACATATTAGCGTCTCACAGGTAATTGCCTACGTACTAGGGGCAGGGGTCTACCTAGGCAGAGCTAGGTTAGACTTCGTTCTCTTCTCGAATCAAAGTCAATTACCTATCACACTCATCCCACATTACACAGGCAGGGAGGTACACTATTTCCACGTCACATTCCGTCTCGCGGGTTCTAGCGTGCCGTGTCGTGTCTACTGAGCGTCTAGGTGTAGTGTGCGCGCATACCTACTGCGATGCCTACCTATTATGTAGCGGTAATCCATTGCCATGCGGAAACAACGGGCTTTGACTCAGATATATAGAAAGTCAGCCAGTGCAGATCTCCAGATTCGAGAATGTTGCCAGATGTTACCTATTCGTCTACGATGAAGTGTTATACTCCTTTCTCGTGTGCCGTTTTAGCCTTTTCCGGCATGGTCGAGCCGAACAAGATCTAGGGTTCCTCGTCCTTGGTAGAGACACCATATAAATTGATTGGCTCGTATCCCTGTCCAGCGCCCCTCCAGCTACCTAATTAGGTACCAGATAACGTCCACTACTGCAGCAGCAACGTATGCCTCCCCCCTTTTTCCACTGTCGTGCCCTGTGATTATCACCTGTAATAGTAGGTAGGTACCTAAGGTAAATACTGTACCTACAGAAAGCCTAGGTAGGTACAGAGCGTACCTACCTACCTAAAGGCAGTGGCGGCATTACTAGTACATGTACTATTCTTGTCCAGTCCATCCTTAGGCTTCTCTCTCTCTTTCTTGCCTCGATCCCCTCTAAGCCATCAACCCTAACTCCTCTTTTCCTCCCGTCCGTCGTCTGCCTACTCACCTATTTACATACCTAGGTCTGTCCTACCGTTGTGGGATACCTATCCTGTCGCTCACGAGATCGTCACTTCTTCCGTTTCGATTCTTCTCTCTCAGAGCACATCTGTCCCGACAGATAACACTGGTCGCTTGATTTGTGACCAACGCTCTATTTTATCGCCCTCCTAAAAAAGCAACAACTTTTGGATGTATAATTGTTACTTTGAGCATACAAGACACCTTTAGTCCATAATTATCTTTTACCTTGCCTTCTTATTTTTTGCCTACTTTGGCTTGTCGCTCCCTCAACATTAAGATACGCATACCTACAATCAGAATAGACAGACCTGCCACCGCTCGCGATCCCTATAATACCAAGTATACGTACGCACCTGGATCTGGCCAGCTTGTATCTCGGCACATATTTGCCGAATCTGCGCCTTGTGTTTGCACTTTTGTGCAACCGCCGTCCGTCGAACACGCAACTCCTACAGCTAGTGCCGTATCACAAACTACATCTTTGTCTGTCGCCCGCCCCCGACTGCGAACCTCATTAGCAGCTGTCGAGCATCTGCACCTGCGCCTCAGGAACAAGATACTACCCCGGCCTACGCATACCGGACATTTTCCATCTATATCTCTGAGGCATGATATAACGTCGGGACCAAGGCATTAGGAGGCTTTACCGAACAGTACAGCAACATGCCTGTTGGCAAAGAGGGGAACGTTAAATGGGTCGATGTAAGTGAACATTGTCTCAGTTGCCATTTCAATAGCACTTGGTGGAGGGAATGACAGTCGTGTTGCCGACAATGAGGAGTTCCGAATCGGCTTGGGCGACGACAATCAACGCCAACATCAACATCTCGTGTGCTCAACATTCCTTAGCCTTGGCAAGTGACGGTGATGATTGGCTCTGGCTGCGAGAGTGTGGTCACGGTGTGCCCCGGAACTCCTGAGGACTGTGGAGGTTTGTTGTGTGCAAGTGGAGTGGAGTTTGGTGTTTGGTCAGGCGTATTTCCAACTGCATTGCACGCCATTACACTATTGTTGGTGTTGGGGAAGTTGTAGCCTCCGGAATTGCCAGCGCCAGCCGAGTCCCTAGCCGCGTCAATTGCTCGTGTCATGCACTCAGTAGCTAACTCGATATCGTCTACAGGGCCTTAGAGGTCTCGCCTCATCGCTAGTTGTCCTAACTCACATCGCACGAGCCTTCGATGGCGATCTCTTCTTTCCCGCGTCGGCGGCCGACGCAGCACCGCGCATACTTCAACTGCCCTTTCTGCGAATCCTCGTCCAGGGTCGTATTGGTGTGACCATCTTTTCGTTCGTTACAGGCTACGTATGCGCCCTCAAGCCAATCAAGCTCTACCGCCAAAACAACCAAGATGCCGCCTTTAATGCCGTTGCCAAGTCGGCACTGAACCGTGTTCCCCGATTGATCATCCCATGCTCTCTTGCAACGGTCATCATCTGGGTCATGGCGCAATTAGGAATGTTTCTCGTGGGGAAGTCCAGTGATTGTTGGTGGTGCGGTAAGACCGCGCCGGATCGGATGGGCAACATTTTCTCTTCGATCAATCACCTAATCTTCAACATCATAAATACCTGGACGCATGGTGCCAATGCATATGATGGGAATCAATGGACTCTCCTGCCTTTGTTAAGGGGAAGTATGCAGGTCTATACTTTCATTGTCGCAACAGCCTATCTTCAGCCACGGTACCGGATGATTGCCAGTTTGATTGTCTACTTCTACTTCTACATTGCAGGTGATTGTAAGTTATATCTATGGCTCCTAACCAGGATCAATCCTAGCAGTATGGCACTTACTAACCACATTCAGCTGCCTTCGGTATGCAATTCTTCTGGGGCGTTTTTCTATGCGATGTACAGAACCATCCTGCAGCAAACGAGTTCCTCGTCAAGAGGCCGAAAATTTCACGTGTCTTGGCTATCGTATTCCTGACTCTTGGTCTTTACGTTGCCTCGTACCCCGAAGGACACCCCGAATGGTCTACCTGGTCACGCTGGCAGTATAGGGTCTTGATTCACATCGTTCCAAAGGGTGGAGAAATTCCTCGGTTTGGTTCAGGTATCGGATTGCAACTGATAACGCTCGGATTACATTTCATGCCTGCTCTACGGGATTTCTTGTCATCAAAGTATCTCCTATGGCTTGGCAAGCAGTCATTCGCCGTTTATCTGCTCCACGGCCCCCTTCTGCGCAGCGTTCTATGCTGGATGGTCTACGGAATCTACGTACCCCCTGATATTACCAACGAGAACGGCGAGGTCTTGCACGGCAAACTCGTGTTCCCCGGCGCCATGAGGTTACTAATTGCTTTACCATTCTGGATTCCTCTGAACTACGGCGCTGCCATGCTGTGGACTGGTTACGTGGACCCCTGGTGCGCCAGACTGACTGAAAAGATTGTCAGTTATATAAAGCTTTCACGTGACGAGAAAGGTGTCCTTTTGCCGCAGTAAAAGCAAAGTGCAACGCGAACTTAGCAAAACTATAGCCGAGTTTCGTCTCGCCTATCTATGGAGCTTGGCTCGACGTCCAACTCCGTTTCTCATCTTTTTCTTCGATTCAAGCAGCACCATACGGGCAAGATACCGCGTCAAGATGAGGAACTTGTACAAACAGATATCCGTCATTCGACGCTAAAAAGTAAAGATATCGGCCCCCCGATTCTTGTTGATACCATTACTTGGACTTTACGAAGCGGGCGTTTTCTGGTTTGGAGTACATAACCACCTGATTCAGGGGTAATCGCATTGGGGAAAACAGCATTGGTACGGTGTCCGTTTACGGCCTGATACATACTTGTCCTACGATCCAGATCCGATGACAATAGGTTGGGCTATTCTAGTGACGATTGCATGGGGATGAAGGATAGGGGAGTTTTATGCACCCGTTGTTATTTACTCACAAAACGTGAAGGGGGCGAAACCAACCGGGGATAAACGCTAGACGATAGAAGTTAGTCTGAGCGCGTTAAGCACCTCTACAGGAGCGCCGCGGCGACGACAAAATGTACAAAATTCTGTTGCATGTAGTGTTGTATTCTGCTGTGCATCCTAACATGGTACTTTGAGTAACTACCGCTAGACCTACGACGTAGAATTATTGCCTATCTAAGCAGTCAGTATTCGATTAGATAGACCTGATTCCGAGACACCGGCCACCTTTCCGGTGCTTACTGTTTTTTGCGAAGTCGTTGGGGGCTGTACGCAATACCTTATGTAATTGTGAGTTGTCGGCCTGATCAGGATTGCGGCGAAGCTAGGACGGTAAGATGCCAAGCTTGGGAAGAGTCGGACAAGGAAGAGGACACGCACGCCCGTGTGAGGTTTCACTTGGCTATTTCTTCTCTCTCTGTTGTGACTAGTATATTATAGGGTGGCTGACGGATCTCTAGCTTCAAAGGATCGCCGGTGAACTATCTGACATATTTTTAGGTGAGACTCTCTACTTAGTTAGATAGGTCTTATCACCAGATCTGATTAATCTCTAACGGGCTGCTTACACCGGTTGATCCTGTTTATGCATCAGATAGAGCTTTAGCTGGATACTATACGTCGCACGTGCTTTTCCTTCCTCGTACCTTTCGTTGTAGCGTTTCGAATAAGGTGTACCTACCTATCTTTTTCTGTTACTATAACCCGCCGTGCTATAGGCGGGCCGTGAAAGCCACCCCCGCGACGGGCTCCCGACTCCCGCGCGGGATCTTCACGATAATCTATTTAATGGCCTTCCTTCTTCGGCGATGTTGGTGGGTTTTGTTCTGTTTCGGTCCCAAGGGTTCGGGATGTGGCTGTCTTGGCGGTGATTTTGAGTATTGGATGGGATGTCGTTTTGTAGTATTCTGTCTAATAGTATGAGGCAGAGGCTATTGTTATCACCATTGTCGCTTGAGAGGCAGACTGGTCTACTAAGATACATGTCGGCTCTAATACCCGCCATACTAACCCGATCAGATGGACTCCGGAGCTCGTGTCTTGGAAGCAGAATACGAAATTTAGTTATGATCATAATCTTCCTTGACGCTCTGCTGTTACCCAACTATCCCCGTAATACACCGATAAGTAAAAACTAAGATTGACAAAGAATTCTATGCACGGTTTTCATACTACTATAATCATTAATTTTCCTGTTTGTTTACCCATAATCATATCACTAGGTTCTCCTTAGTTAGGATTGAGAGTCACAAGAGCTCGAGATTTAGGACTTTTAGGGATTAATACAAACTGCAAGTCGAACAATGAAATATCGATCTATCTAATAAGCTTATTAAATAACAAATGTGCTGAACTGGATGATGGATTAGCCAGAAAGTTTCAAGCCCTAAATCAGTTCCACGTATCTCGCCCTTAAATAGCACCAGCTAAAATTTAGTTGTTGATCTAATTTCCCTTGAATCGTTTGGCATCCAAAGTATTCAAGCGGATATAGACATAATCGATCTTGTCCGCAGCTTATTCTCAAGATTTCTTGGTTTCTTGGTGACGCGCGACTTGGATCCTCTCTTTCGTCTATAGCAAAGCGAGCTAACACCCGAGTGGCCGACCTCGAGGCTTAGACAAATGACAAACAGCTTCCATTCCGGCGTTCTCTGCCGCCAGTTTCCCCAGAATTTATACCCTTGGCTTTTCGACAATTACTTGGTGGTGGGCTGAGATGAAGATGAAGCCATGGAAATATGACGACTCTCACCTTTGATGAGATGCCAAACACTTAACTACTCTCACTCACTACCTTCGTAGCGTATACCCTATCAACTAACAGGTCATCAAGTCTTGCCAAAAGGTTCCCCAAAAACGCGATTAGGATTCATATCGGCTCAGCTAGAAGAGCCGCTCTGTACTCGGTCCCTTACCCTTGTGTCCCTGCGTCAAGCCTCGTCATTTCCCACTAAATGTGTCTTTTCTTCTTATCATCATGGATCGCCTTCTAATAGTATCGGTCAACATCGCGGTTACCTCAACTGGATTCCCCAAAGTGGCTTAAAACAGGACGCCTTGGCAGGCGGCTCGGTCGTATTATTACCTGAGTATACGGCTTCGACCCTGATTGGCTGCATTCAGCCTTATGTCAATATTAGAGATTTGGTTAACCTGTCCTGTAATTTAGGTGGGTTCGGCAGTTGCGCAGCACAGATGAGCTCTTATATTGATTTGGAAAGATATAAATGTGTCCATCAGTACCACCTCTATATAGCATCCATTTATTAAGGCTCCCAAATCCTTTCCCCTCTTTCTCTAGTCTTTTACTTCTACACCGGTATTGTCTAGAGACGGCGAGGTCTTCCTCTTAAATAACCATAACACAAAATCCTCGTTCTTTTTCAAAATCGTACGAGAGACCTGAGAGTTCTTACACTGCAAGATGAAGATATCTCTGTCCTTAGTCCTTGCAGCTCATGCCGTTGGTGTTATAGCACAATTGTGAGCGATTGTTCTCAATTCGTCCTGCCACTCTAGTAGATTTTATGAACCAACTAAGACACAATTTGTTTTCACAGCCCTAAGGATTACCTTTGCGGTTGCTACAACTTTGCTACTGGCGAGTCGAAAGTCAGCCCACTGTGCAATCAACTGGGAAGCGGTGCCACCACCTTTGTCGGTCCATATAACCGTGGCCTGCCAGGCTTGCCGAGGGGGCTAAACCCTGTTGTACGTCTCGATTTCTTGATTTTCCGCGAAACTTAGCCCTTAAGGTCAACTAGCTAAGCACCGTTCTTCTTCCAGTGCGAAATTGTAACCTACCTTGACAATCCAGGTGCCGCGGTGTTCAACAACGCGACGTGTGCGAGCAGATTTGGGGACGGTTTCAAGGGGTTCTGCGCCAGTAATGGGATCTTTTCTCCATTGAGGAACGAGCCTGTTGAGTGATAATTGTCTCTCGAGATATCTCCAAGGAAGAAAGTAATGGCAAGGTTCCGGTAGTCGGAGGATTGAAGAACTCCCTCCAGACAACATGAATCAGGCCCGGAGAATCTGAGGTATTTATACATAAGCTGAGAATAGTAAGGCTTTGAAATAACTTGCTGTGGGCGCCGTAATTCTTGAACGGCCACTAACAAAGCTACGAGGTGTCGCGTGCCCAGTTCTAGGAGAGGTTGGTAGCACACATTGGCCTGAAACTACTCAGCCCTACCCGGCGAATGCAGCATGTCGGTCATTTGAATTTGCATTTGCATTATACGGTGCAGCTACAAGGCTAACTACAAGATTTGACTGAGAGTGGCCCGCTTAGGATTTGGTCTTGACTAGGCCTGGTGATCGCAGGAGATATTGAAATGGTCAGGGCAAACCTAACTACCCCTAGAGGCAGCAGCCACAGCTATAACACTTCTAGGGATGGAGGGGAAGCTGAAGGGAACTGAAGGGAACTGAAAAGAACGAATGTGACTGAAATGTACTATGTATGGTGAAGAAAGTAAGATAAGTTCGCACAAGCCACACTGCACGTGGCTTGAGTGATGGCTTGACAGCCCGCACTGACACAAAAGTACGGACTTGTTCATCGAACCTCGTCCTGGGTTGGCCACCAAGGTCTTTGAATTAAGCCGGGATACCAGGCGTGTCTGCAAGCCTGAAGACATACTTCTTTGCGCTTGCTTGCCCCTCTCTGAGCCTTGTAAGCGCATCTTCCAACCCGTTCAAACCGTCCGGTTGTACTTCATAGGGATGTGGCTTAAGCCAGCCATCTCGAAGACCTCTGGCAAGCAGACGAGAGTAAACGAAGCCGAACGTTCTATCTCGATCGCTCTCGGGGTTATGCACTAAATTCACCCCCGCAAAGACTGGCTTGATTCCAGCCGGCAAAGCAGAAGACTCAACCAAGGTAGACTCATGGCCTGCAACTGATGTGGATTGTCCTGGTAGAGGTAGGACAAGTCCTAGCTTTGAAGGCGGCTCTTCGGCTTTCCCGGGTGTGACTACCTTGGCCAGATTAATGTAACTCCGGCCTGATCTCACAGCATCCAACGCGTATCGTAGTTTCGCACCTTTAAGAGCTTCACGTATGGCGGCTACGACGGCATCATCACCAGCGCGATAATCGACGACAGCGTCACCCTTGCTCGTGTCGATGAGTCCCTCAACGAAGGATACTCCACGACCTGCGACAGCAATAATGGGGTGGATCCCTCTATGTTTTGCAAGTTGAATCGCATATGCGCCGACTGCACTGGCGCCGCCGTAGACGACAAAGGGCATGCTTCCTTGGATTTCGTCGTCTGCG
>JAPUUL010001339.1:0-10198 GCA_029590625.1 Lasiodiplodia mahajangana | reverse complement strand
TTTTCTTGGTCCGCACCACGATCGCATGTCGGATGTCGCCTCGCTTGACTTTGTTCGCGGCTGCTGCTACACCCATACCAGCATCGCTGGCTCCTCGCTGTTTCTGCACAATGGCTACGAATCGGTCGCCTATTGGAGGAAGGACCCGTCAGTGACATGATAACAGATTCGGAAGTCATTCAAGAAACTGTGATATCGCTAAGGATTGGGTCGGAAACATAGATTATGGAGGGGTGACGTAGGGCCCAGAGAAGATCGGAAACTTGGCTCCGAGGAGAACTGGTGGCAGCAGAGTGTCATCGTACCTATGGTTGCGTGTCTCTTTTGGCCGACAATCAGGGCGCATTCAACAACGGCAGCACCCGAGTTGTCGATGCAGTTCAGCATCGTCTAGCATCAGGGTCAGTTACTAGGCTAGAACCTAATGGTGGTTGTATGAATGGAAAATGTAGCATCATCTTACCTTCAATTGAATCATCTTGGCCCGTTCTCCCCCCGATACAGGTCGATGATCTGCTGGGTTCCTCACGATGATATATGGTCGTGATGGGGTGCCAGGCCATGCGGCTCTACTCAAAAATTTGGCGCATCCGAATCTGATTGGACGGCGTTGAATGCCTGGCCTGGAAGAACACCGCCACAGCCTGTTCAATGGTACCTACGTCAGGTCTGGTCAGGCAACGTGTGGAGTTGTATTTTCCGACTGGTACTATTGACAATACCTAATGCTCACATAATACGGTTATTAAAAATAGAGCGTTGAATTGCGTCTCTATTAGACTACCGAGAGGAAGTCTATAGAAGATATAATAAATCTTATTATAACCAGCAGATACCGAGTTACCAGTCATATGACGTCCAATTCTAAGCCACCCCTGGATCCCACTGTGGCTGATCGATTAAGTACATACCTAAGGTACCTAAGGTAGTACATGCCTCAGGGCAGAACTCAGGGTGTGTGGGTGTAATTGTCGGTAAGTAAGCACGCACTCGGACCTGAGCAAGACCTGAGGATCGACTAATGCGTGCACTATCGCAAAGGTACCAATGCGCATGCCATGGAATCCCTGTCCACTACCCCAAATTGGATTAATGGAAACCTGGTTGACCTGCCACCCAAATTTACCCGCTTTTTTTGGCTCTGCCCCTACGCAACTCAACAAGAGCAAGCCCGCTAATCTGCCCATTCCGCCGGGTGCTGTCGAGGTGGCTCGTCTGCCCCTGGCACCAAACTCTGTCTCTTTCTTCTCTGTTCTTTTGCTTTTGCTCGGTCCACGCTCATTAACTAGCAAATAATAATAGACGTCCGATCTTATCCAGTGTTTATTACGATCCTTCAGACCTCTTGGAAGAATATACCGTCACACCTTGGTCCCGCTGTTCAGCTGGTTCTCCTCTTAATCTCGCTTGCATTACTCGGTCACATCCACTTAATCCAGGCATGACGTCCCTTTGATAGCTGAGCTGGTGAACACCTCGCAATCCAAGCTGTCGCTGTCCAACCCCCAACCCAATTCTCTGCGAATACATACATATCTATATATTGGACAGATTGCACAGCCGGAACACCGGCGTTTTCCGCATATATCTTGTGGTAGACTCATCACACCATCACCACAGCCGCATTGGCAAGAACCAGCAGTCATCAGTTGTTGTTGGGGTCTGGGGGAGCCCTGCTGACAATAAATTTCTTCGGCCACTCCTTTGGTTCGCTGGGCTGACGAAGATTTGGGTCTCCTTTGTATTGCATAAAGCTGGCTTCCACTCTTTGTTTTTCATCCACGGTGGTTTAATTCTATTCCTCGCTCTCCCTAGACAGTAATTGGGACTGCACGGCTCGTTGCGACAATGCCTACACCCACCTCTGCTGCGAAGCGGCAGCCAATTACACTGGCGCAACTGTCATCTTATGACGATATCCTTACTGATGCGCTTGTTGACCATGTGAGTTTGACAAGCATATATGGCTCTTAGGCTTGTTGGTAGGCCGAACGAGTGACGACTGACCTCGGGATGCTTAGGCCTACTACTGGACAACAATCCCAAAGAATCGGCCTTCCTATCATGCCTCTAGAGGCGTCACGGAAGAAGAGATTACCAAGATCATACAATCGGATCTCATAGTTGATCCCGACCTCGATGCTGCGGAATCCAAACTGCTTGCGACAGGCGGTCTCCGGCGATTTTATAATGCGCTGAAGACATCGAAGGAGCAAGACGACTTTCGCGCGCACATGCGTCGATACATGCGCATCTATCTACCCGACTGCCCGTTTGAGGTCTCTTCAACTAATCGATATACTATATACAGCCATGAAGCAGCAATAACCGCTCGAAAGTATATCAAAAAGGGGCAGTCCATCAAGTACCTCTCAGGGATCCAGGTTATAATCACTGCGAAAGAAGATAAGGAGCTCGCTAAGAGGAAGAAGGATTTTAGCATTGTAATCAGCTCGAGGAACAAATGCGCCGCTCTCTTCATGGGCCCTGCGCGTTTCGCAAATCACGATTGCAATGCCAATGCCCGCCTGATGATAACCGGCCAAGCTGGAATCGAGATTGTCGCAACGCAAAATATTGATGTCGGCGATGAGATTACCGTCTCATACGCAGAAAACTATTTTGGAGAGGACAATTGCGAGTGTCTATGCAAGACTTGCGAAGGGAATGTCGCAAATGGTTGGGCACAAAGCAACGGAGGCATTGCGCTCAAGAAGAGCATTGAAGATTCAAACCTGGAAGGATACTCTTTGCGCCGTCGAAGGAGAGACGATAGTTGTGCGTCAGGCTCTCGGACGCCCTCAGTTACTCCGGATATCCGTCCACGGATTCGAAAAACAAAACCTAAGACCCAAGCGGGCAGCTCGGAGCGGGAGTCACTTTGTGCTTCCCCCGCCCCCCACAATATCCTTCGAGAAAAAAGAAAAAGAGAGTACGACGCTCTGCAGTCGCCCCCTATCACGCCGGCGAAGCGACTCAAGACGCTTCAATATGACATAGAGCCAATTCCTATCCCATGCGATCTAGAAAGAGGAAGCAGCGATGACACCAGTTCCAGTGAACATTCGGCATCCGATTCCACGAGTTCCGATGGGATGGTAATGACGGACGTGACAACACCCGAAGAGGAAATCAACGACCCAACCATGCAATCCCCAGAATTGACACCCGTCCGACCTCGAATCATGGCGTTGAAGGAGGAAGACTCTGATTTATCCTCAATCACAGATTTCTCACGCACGCCATCTATACCACCCGTCTCAAATACAAATTCACAAGCACATCTTAATGAATTCCCGCCTATGAGTGTTGTCAGCCCCGACAACACGGTCTCCTTGGTATCTAGTAGTCAAGTCGACGAAATTTCATCAGCTGGCGTGGTTTCTTTGCCAGCCCCAGTTGCTGCTATTGCTGAGGAAATTCCCCCCATCTCGATAACAGCTCCAGAGGGCAACCTTGAAATACCGGATCAAGAGCCCACTCGAGGTCGACCACGTGGGAGAGGGAGATCAAAAAGAACCGAAGAGCACAACGAGGCTGAATGTATGGACGAGCCCACTCAGGCTACCAAGAAGCGAGTACCCGGCGACTATACCCTTACGCCGGTTCTCCTCTCTGAGCCAAACACAGCTTGGATTCACTGTACTATATGCGGTGATGCATTCGTCCAAAAGGATGCGTATTACACACGGAGTGCCTGCTTTCGGTGCGAAAGGCACTCTAAGCTTTACGGCTATTCATGGCCTAAGACAGAGAGAGAGGGTCCACACGACAAAGAGGAACGCGTCCTTGATCATCGTACTATTCATAGATTTTTAGACACGGAGGAAGAGGCTAAGGTTCGAGGCCGGAAAATACCAGTCTACGTCGCAAAGGCTAGCCCGGTCGCCCCTACCAACGAG
The DNA here is from genome assembly GCA_029590625.1 of Lasiodiplodia mahajangana. Taxonomy (NCBI): domain Eukaryota; kingdom Fungi; phylum Ascomycota; class Dothideomycetes; order Botryosphaeriales; family Botryosphaeriaceae; genus Lasiodiplodia; species Lasiodiplodia mahajangana. Next base: position 6,296 of record JAPUUL010001339.1, on the reverse strand, counting down.
GCACCTGTCGGCAAACGCGGTCCGGGTAGACCTAGAAAATACCCTGTACCACAGCCCGATATCAACGAGGCATACGTATCCGGGGCCGAAAGTTCTGCCGGTGCGCGACGCACAAGCCGGCGGAGAACTCTAAATTCGAAAGCTATCGCATGTTAGGTCCCATTTCGTCGAGGTTAGCACCGAGCTATCTTTATCAGTCACCGAACTTGATCAGACATTTTAAGTGCATTAATCAGGATGCATCATCCCATATCTGTATTGTATTACAAAGCAATAACCGGAGCATACGGACACGGCGTTCCACAGCCTTTGAACTTTTTACATCTGAAGCTGAGATGGACTCTGTATAGTAGGACACTTTGCATACAGCCTTGGTGGAAGCGATGTGTTGCAGAATCGTCACTTCCCGTACGATCAGTAATTAGAGAGGATCCGTACATACATAGCCTGTGTTCATAACCCGTAATACAGCGATTTTAAATGAATCCCGTGCTTCCTTGGGTTTCTAGTGAGCATCTAGGCCGCCCGCATACAAGGGGGGAAGGTAGAGACTGAGGCAAGAGAAGGACAACTGCGGTGATTCGCTAGTGGTCACCGACGTAAACTTAGACAATAGAAACCTCTTATGTGAAGATGGGCGCCTTGGCTCTATTTAGATAGCAAGCACACCATCTTACCCTGCGCTACAAATCATCAACGAAGCGAGCCACGCCCACTGGTTGCCATTTAATCGAGAAGCCTAACCATGCGCCCTAACCACCAGGGCGACCTAGGTAGGCCCTACCTACCAAGTTTTGCCTGTATGTTCTATAGATAGGTTGGGTAGCCTCGCAAACAGACAGTTGCTTTAGGTTAGAAAACCTCCATCCTAGTAAAATTGTTTAATTTTGATAAGTACAGCATATACTAACTGATTCCGCAGTGACATACCCAAAACAGACTTTTGTATTTCATCTAGCTCACCCCGACGGATGCTGTGCGTAGTAGATCTGCACTCCTGCTAGTACAGACGAGAGGACCCCGAAAACAAGCGTGGCGATGAAAATGACGAGACCAATCCAGAAGGTCCAGTACTGGGCTGGATTTCTGTAGTCCCGCCATATAGTGCCCCAGCTCTTGGGCGGATTAAGGTACTCGTAGGCCAACTCTACCAGGCGGTCGTGGTAGTAGACGAAGTCTTTAAGTCGGACTTTGCTCTTATTACGATCTCCTAGTTCCTCGAAATGCTCTAGCCTAAAGTCATATAGAGACCTCCTTTCCTTTCTCAGGAATAGCCGTGTACTAGCATCGTACGGTGGCAGTAGAAAGTTCAAGGCCTTCAAGGCTTCCTCAAGCACCTCTAACGGGATCGGGAAAGGTGGGCTGTGTAGGGATAGTTAGTATTTCCTTTGAATACCAAGTCGAACGCACTTGATCACGAATTCCTTACAGGTTTCGACTTCCGGCAGAGGTTTCCTCAACCGAGCCCCGACCGGTTGTATCCTGGTTTTCTTGTTCCCGTTTCATCTGCTCCTCCTGCCATCTCTTTACCATTGTCACGGTATCAAATAGCCACCTATTGCGATAGAAGATAGATAGTCGTCGGAATTCAGCATCGAACTGGAGGTTCCTATTCAGGTACCCTGTCCATTCTATCTTCATTTTGGTGAGTCTACTCAAATTAGCAGCCGTCATGTCATGTGTCAGCCGCGACTGGATGCTAGCAGATTCTTCGGCGCGAAATATTGCTAGCTCAGCTTGAGCTGCTGCCTCGTTGTTGATAGTTCCTGCATGGATCATGAAGGATGGCGCCGGTTTATTGGGGTAGAAAAGGCCGTAGATGGAGTCACAGAGGCCTTGGCTATCTTTCCAGAACTCACTCATATGAGTCAAATCAATCATTAGCCAGATTCGAAGAGCGATGCCGAGTATGGCGTCCAGCCGTTCATTATCCATTGGGCTTTCCGAGTTTTCCTGCATCTCCCCACGAAGGCGATCGCGCATGTAGGGCCTGGTGGCAGATGGTTTATCTTTCATATCCTTAACCACCTTGATGATAAGTTGTGCGAGACTTTCGGTCCCGAGATTGCCTGGGCATTCCTCCTTCTCTAGCATCTCGAAAAAATCGAAGTATTCTTGGAAGCTTTCGTCGTCCAAGCCCACTTCTACTTGATAGAGAGCGCCGAGTAAATCCCGTTTGGTTGTGTTTAGTAGTTGGCTCATCGTGTCCGCTTAAGTTCAACTAGTATTCTTGAACGCGTCAAAGGAACGTAGGATCATGAGTCCGTCAAGGCCATCCGGCGTCAGTCATACTAGCAGCATATAACTGAAAAGCCGGTTTGTTCTCGTCTGACTACGCCACAGACCTCCATTAGAGGAGACAATATATGCCATAAGGCCAATCGTGGTGTCAATTCCCAAGCCACCTGCACGGTGACTTGTGCTTGCAGCAAAACGGCAGTTGAAAGCCAATCGTCATTTCGCTTTACCCCCAACCACACGCACGCTGACTTGTTCCCGTAGCATTGATGGCGCCGAGGGTTGCGTTCATAAACCCGGAGTCCTACATAAGAAGTAGGCATAAAGTGCAGCGCTGCTAGCCACCAACCCGTCCAGGTCCATGTAAAACATATCTGATGAAGCCCATCCCATCGCAGCCAGCTCACTGGTGCATCACAGCCTTTGAAAAAATATTTACTAACACAGCAAGATACACGAATTGTTGACAAAAAATGGCGACCGCGCCCTCCCATGGCAGAGAAGAATCTATACATGATGACACAACTTTGTCTCTCTCCATAGACGAATTCTCCCGAGTAGCTAAAAATACGAGAAGCCAGCTCAGATTTGATGTGGATTGGGTGTTTTACCGTCTCGATGATATAAGAGCGCGATCTGTGAGACTTTTCGGACGCATTAAGGGGTCCGAGCAAGATTTGGAGGATCCCGCATGGGCCGAGCAGGAGAAGAAATTGCTCAATCTACTTAAATATAGTGTATCTAATCCAGATACCATCGGCGAAGGCGTCTCTCTACAAGCCAAAGTGATTAATGGCAAAAAATGCTTGAAAATTTGCCTCGAAAGGGACGCAGATGAAGCAATTGCAAAGAATATCGAGATGGTGAAGCATCTCGCTGAGAAATGGGGATTCGACAATGTCCGGGTTTTAGGTCGCTCTTTGTACAGAGTAGGACTACCAACTCAAGGTCTCTCAGTCCAACCCGAACCTATAGAAGTGGCCGTGCGCTTGGCTAGTTCCTCAGCTCTAGGATCACGGCTCGACCCTATCAATAAGAAACAGATGCCTACACCAATCATGACGCTGGGGGGTGTGGTTCTTATTGACGGGAGACTCTATGGCCTCACTACAGGGCACGGCGCCTCAAGGATAATGGAAGGCGAGCTGCTCGCAACACAGGCGCAAGAACTCAGTCAGCCTGACGTGCAACCATCAACACCAAAGTCTGAAGATCTCGATCCACAGTCGCCAAAAGAGGGGCTCACTCCGCCTAGCTCATTAGGTATCCTTCGCGGTAAAGAGATCGGTGCTGTTCAATGGACACAAAGGTTCGGGCGGATTGGCAAAAGGAGATACCCAGGTGAAGAGCCATTACAGCAGAAACGCCACTTCGGAATGGGGGCAGACTGGGCCATTCTTGAATTTGACGATGACGACATACCTCCAAACATGATTTTCGAGCTGCATTTACCTAACAAGCTCTTGTGGCCTGGGGAGGGCATGGAAGAGATGGTTAATTATAATCTAGTGCAGGAGACAGTCACAGCCACCCAGCTGGTCCAGTCTCTGGAGAAGGGCATCGTGCACTGTCTCGTGGTCACTTCCTCTTCGATTATCCCAGGCTTCATCGCAGTCACTACGTCAAGCTTGATTCTTGACGGGGAGAAATTTGACGTGTTTAGAATTTACACGGATGATCCATTTAGTAAGTGCCCGGGAATCAAACGCTAGTTGAGTTGATGTTACTTTCATATGTACTCGGTTTGCTAACATAAGAAGAATACGGGGACTCCGGCTCTTGGGTGCTGGTGCGAAATGCGCTTTGCGGAATCATCTTTGTTGGAATTCGGGGGGCTTCTACAAATGAACCAATTTCTAGGAGCCAAGAAGCTGCAGGAGGTGAATCCAGTAAAAGGCCTGAGGAAGAGCAGATTCCCGGAGCCTATATGATTCCGATTGAAGACGTCTTCCAGAGTATCTCCACTACGCTATCTGCGACTGTGTGTCTTCCGACGCTTGATGACTGGCGAATTTGGTTCTTGCGCTCACAGCGGCGGGCGCAACGATGGTCTACGCCTGCGGCACGCCATCCTGAGACGTGGGTACCACGGCAATTAGAATTAGAGCTATACCTTGCGCAGAAACAGTCGCAAAATAGGGAACGCATGGGAAATGGTATGGAGATTGTCAGGCTTCAGTCTACCGCCGTCGGCTCCTGTCTCGCTGCCATCCCACGACCAAAGCTTGGGGAGTTCACCAGATCAATCCTAGAAGAGTTCAGTGGCCTCCGCTGTGAAACCCTGGATCATCTTCTCCTCCTCGGGGAGGTCTGTCCGCTGTCTTCCGCCCTTCGCCCTGGCCTGAAACGGTGGATAAAGGATTATCGGAAGTCTCGATTCCACGACCAGAGGACATTCGCCTCCTCCGTCATCTTAGAGAGATTCATCTATACTCAAGCTGGAGAGAACCTCCTAGGAATGCTCCTCATTCTCTGGAAAACGCAACGTGGGTCGGCCCAACGGACCGAGCGACCAAAGGCGGAAGATCAGAGTAGACGGATTGCTTGGCTAGCACTGCTACTCTCCTCACTTTACGGGATCATGGGGGTCCCAGTAGTCGTAATCCCCAGCATGGATCAACTCCAGATCTTTGCCTACTGCGTGATCGCCGCCTTCAAAGACAAGGACCTAAACCACCTTTATCTCATCTCGGACGCCAATGACTCGGGAAAGGCACTACCAAGCACAAACAACTGGCTAACTTCCCCCCCTTCACGACCCAATTTATTTCGGCGCCGATTGGCGAGGGCAGTGTCGTGGATCTCTGGGGAAAATGAAAAAGAGGAACTCTTAACTGTTAACAGAGTTCTTCATACAGTCACCCGCGATGCCCTCTGGAATCACACCGTCTTTTATACGTCACGCTTGCTTGTACTGATGCAGCGAATCGCTACCGGCGGCAGAACACAGGTGCTCGTCTGCGGCGGCTCATACTGCAGTTGGGCGGGATTTTACGCTGCCGTGGTGCTAGGCCTAGAAGTGGAAAGTAGGCAACTGAACCCGGACAATGCGTTATTCGGATTTACGGCCCCATATGGGCATCTTGGTAACAAAGACTCGCGGTATAATAGCTCGTTATCCATACCGGCAGACGTTTTGTTGTTTCCTGAGGGCGGGGACGTATGTGAAATAATTGAGAAAGAAGCCCTTGACCTACTGCCAGCCAACATTTTGGAAAGGTTCCAGTTTGCGTTCCCGGCGTTGGAGGAAGCTTCTCAAAGAACCAGAGGATCCGGGGGAACCCTTTCGAGCTAAGCGCAGAAATGAGGGGCACCCCGGAGCCGTAATGTGGCCAAAAGACGTTATGGTGGTCACCCTCGAGGCCTTATAGTGGCCAACTTAGGCTTCAGCTTAGCGGACCAGGTAGAGGAAACATTCTTTAGAGTAACTAAAGTGATATTTTAGGGTCAGTTAACCTGTTTATGAGGACTGGATGCTTCGAACCAAGGGTCCTAGTTAGTCCTATACTACTAAACCTAATTACGACCACACTGCCTTATTGAAAAGTAGGCACTGTTGAACTGCAGGTGGGGACATTGATATTGTAGCTAGGATGGAGTACTCCGTAATTCATACGATAACCACCGTGCGGGGTACTATGAACGGGTACTATGAGCCACTATCCTCCGTGCCTTCACACAGTACCTACTTACACACTTAAGCTACCTAGGTACCTAATTGCGCCGTTACTGTACTAGCTTATATAGCCAAATGCTTGATGACCTATAACCTAGATTATTTATGTAGCTGCATATTCAAGATCGAGCTCATCATGTTTTATAGACTTCTCGTGCTTTTGTGCTTATTAGTCACCTTTTCAGATGGATCCTACACCAAGTAATTGCTGGAAGAAGGTGTTCCCTGTAACTATGGAGTTATATACCTAAATTGGCAGTAGGCAGTCATAGGTAGTGGGTCAGTCACCTGACAACCAGTGCAGTGGGGAACCCACTGGAAACCACTGGATACACACTTTAATCGACAACTTATGGGTGCTTTTATGAGTTTTAACGTTTAG
>JAPUUL010001338.1:0-10198 GCA_029590625.1 Lasiodiplodia mahajangana | reverse complement strand
CTGAGACTGATGCGTAGCTCGGTTATGATTTTTGTTTGAAGGTCGCTTTCCTAATTGTTCTGCTAAAAGTATTTGGGATTTACTTAAGGCTAAATGCGATTGAAATGAGCCCTGGCAACTTTAGTTGCAATGCCATCTATTTATTCACATCTTCAGCTGGTTGAAGATTGCTTGGCTGTTCGTAGAATCGTCATAGAATCGCCTCTTCTCTGGCAACGAAGTGCCTCGCTATCGCGACAACTGGCAGAATCCTGCCTAGAAGTGAGGGCCTCACGTCCGACCCAGGTTAAGCATTTCAGACTTCAAGGGCGTCAATCGCCGATACAAGTCGTGATCTTGTAGGGGTTTAGCTCAATCCCCTATCACCGACGGAATAGAGTAAGACGATGGTCTAATCGCCTATCGCCGTTATTGAATGCCTACTTCCAGCCACGTGGATACAGGGACTCGATCCCCGCATTATTACGTCGAGTACAAGGGTCCACAACGGGAACTACTTCGGAATCCCTGTCCCTGTTACGTACACGTATAGCTCTGCACCTCTGCCCCGCACTTCAGATACTGCCAGGCCTACATCATAAACACTTAGCAGCCAATCCCTGAGCACATGTAGGTATCTGCAACAAAACTCTCCTGATGACAGCATTAAGTCATATTGGAACACTTCCATAAGGCGTCTTCTCGTGGCAAGTTTGCAAAGTACCCCATTGTGGCTGCGACATTAAACAAGTTCGAGAGAGTTGGTTCTGACGGAGAGTGGAAGTCTATAAGGACCTGCAAGGCAAGGAGAAGTACTCGTTGGTATCATAGTAGCGTTTGATAGCCACCGTGGCTACGCTACATCGACTCTAGAGTAAATACTTACATATTATAAGACACGATTTCAAAATATTTACCGTAACTACTCTACAAAAATGGCTTTCTTGGCTGAGGCCTAGTTCCAACACTATAATCTATCTATAGCTTATTGGCCTGTTAACGTTCCTAGACAAGATGGACGGCAATTGTAACGGCGACAGCAACGACCTAAGTGACATTGACATCGACAAATTAATTAATTGTTCTCAACTCTACAGGCACAGCCGCGTTAAAAGTACATGAATATGTTGACAACGGGGATTGAAACCCGATGGGGCAAGGGGAAGTGTCAGTGCAATATATACGCTGAATTAGCGTCGGACTGGCCCGTGTCGCTCGTGTCGCTAGACCTAGGCCACCTACAGTCGTTTCTACCTATGTGCTTAGCAAAGCGTGTAGGCAGAATCTAGCTTAGCCTATCGCGAAACGTGTCGGCGTAACATTAGGAACTATGAAATAACTATAGTACTAACGCTTTGAATTAGCCCCCTATTGGTTAAGAACTAAAGCTAACAGTTCAGTACATCGGAACTGTATTTTAAAAGGTGGTTTGAAACATACTGGTTGTTGTACAAACAAAGCAATTGTTTATAATATCAAGCTATTATGGTATTCTATATAAAAGATAGGCGGAAGGAACAAAGAATGATAGAAATAAGACGCATTGGAAAAAGAAAACGCATTAACGACGAAGGTAAATAACGATCCAACAAAGTAAATAACCAGCAAAGCAAAAATGGCCAACTCCAAACAGGCTCAAGAAGATATCCTTGCCTTACGCGGGCTGATTGGGAGTGTCCTTACTGATATGGATGGCCGACTTTATATCAACTCAATGGCAAGAGTCCCAGCCGTAGCCGAGGCTGGACTTCCTCTAAGAGACAGGAATGTTTGCCAGATTATCGCCGCCTTACCAGACGATACACTCTCCGACTTCGTAATCGAAGGCAAGCATGGTAGGTTACCACATTTGGACCTTAGCAGATTGACTGTCGAACATAAGATACTAGGGGGCGAGTGTATGTGTTTCCTGAAGCTGTCAAACGGCAATCTTTCTGACCACCTTCGGGCACTCAGAAGAAATTGTGAACGCCTCACTATCAATTTGAGCAACGTTTCTCCCTTGTTGCAATTTATTCTTCTCTGCCGCCTTGCACTCCGTCTCCCTCTTCCAGGCAGATTTGGACTTCTTAGGGTGGGCCACCGCTTCAATGATGAAACATGGCTCGACGCTGGCAATGAGACTAACTGTGGAGAAGATTTATCACTTAGCCTTCACTCTAATGGACCAGAACTAGGAGCAACGCAACAGAAGGATGGAGGGAAAAGGCGGAAGCTGGAGAAGAGTAGACTTAGATAAACGTATCTTTAATTTAGCATGATTGCCTAATATTATTGTCAGAGACTTCAGCTTCATTCCACAAAGTGAATCAATAAAACACAACTTAAAAAAACTAAAAATAATGGTCGTACCTAGTATAAGAATAGATGGAAGACCGTTTGATTGCTAGGCCTCTACATATCTAGGGGGAATTAGAGCCCCTTCGTATAGCTAAACCTAGGAATATAACCACCCTGTATGCCTGGCTATTGATTACCTGACAATATTAGTGTAAGTACTTTTCTTTCCTATGTGCACCTTTTTACTAATCATGTTTTATGAAATATTATATATACTCTCGGTCAGGCTAAACGGCGCAGCTGTCTTTGAAAATGTTGTTTCATTTCCAACAGGCAGACTTCGCGATCGGCCGAAATATTACTGCTTTCTATGGAGGTAGGGTTTTGCCGTATTAGAGTGTATTACTGGCAGCCTTAAGAAATCACTCGGGGCGGTCTGCGAATTCTAGGGTGTCGGGATGATACCTACAAGCTAGTTAAATAGTCCCGGGACCCCAAGTATAAGATAGGGCAGCTCATCAGTGTCTTCAAAAATACACTAACACCGGGCCTGGATCGCCGGCACACTTTGAGAGACGGAACAATGAATATGGGTGTCTATATCGAAAGCTAGATGAGACAGGTTGCTAGCAGACAAGAAATTGCTGACTTTTGAGGTACCCACTGACGGTGAGATCTATACTAGGCTTAATGATGTGCAGAGCCGCCGCTGTGAGTTGATATCTTGCCGATGCCTAATTATACATGCAAGATATTCCGTAAAGAATAGCGCAAGTTGGCTGGTATAGGAGTGCCATGAGTCTGGACGAAATTACGAACAGGCGCACGAGGCAGGTGGATATGTAGATAGGTAGGTAGGTACTTGGTGACATTTTCGGCGAACAGTAACAACATCTATTCCCATATATGGGTACTACCTCACCGAGGGAGAACTATATAATACGAGAAAGGGGGCCAGTTTCCAAAACTAGCACCTTCTCCCAAAGTGGATGACTCAAAGGGTGTGGGAGTTACCTCAGTCGTAAGACGCTCCGGGTGGACATTATGAGTGCACGAAAGTGTACGTTGACAGTGATCCTCCCAGTTTTTTTNAGATCCTCAGTTCGATCCGGTTCGTGACTCTTTTTTTCTTTTTTCCTTCTTGTTTTTCCCCCCNTCTCGCTTTCGCTTTCCCCTTCCCCCCTCGTCACTCATCCTCTCTATCGCCCTTTTTGACTTTCGAGTTAATAAGCCATTAAAGAAATTATTTCTGCTTGCTGTAATATGCCCCGGCCTCTTTAGTCCTGTTTATCTTTTCCAAGTTTTCTGAGAACTTTCCTGTTATCGAGACGGCCGAAGGTCCTGGGAGGGTCGCATGGACATATAAACAGCAATAATCGCAAGTAACGAAGTACCTACTACCAACTTTGAGTCTCGTACTAGGAAATACCATTACTCATTCTTTTACAACGACTCGTATTTTTTTTAAAAAAWAARAAAAATTCATACCTGCCACTAGTTGTGTTCTCTGCCCTCTGCTTTTAACTCTTGTAACGTAACATCGGTGATCCAATGCCATATCCAACTTAAGCCTGAATGCTTGTATATTGTTGTTTATGTATACAGTACAGAGGCAGAATGGGCGTGGGTAAAATCCGCTAGCCGTAGGMAASMAMTTTATRNCGTGGTTMKMCGATGGTNCGNCTTTTGCGGCGCAAATCTCGATCGAAATGGATTACGGCCTTGCCGATACTATGTTCTAGAGGATGACCGCATCATCTGCGCTTCCGAGGTTGGCACTATTCCTGTTGATCCCGAGTTGGTCGTGCAAAAGGGCCGCCTTCAACCTGGCCGCATGTTGCTCGTTGATACGAAGGCTGGACGTATTATTGATGATTCGGAACTCAAGAAGGCGGTCTCGGAACGTGCTGACTTCCGCTCCTGGATTGATAACGAGTTGGTTTCACTCCCAACAGTCGTGAGCCAAGTTTCTGAACAACATAAGATCGATCTTGCTCCTAAACCCGACTCTACGCCTCTTCAACAAGATCCCCTTCTACTAGCATTTGGTTACACTCATGAGCAAGTCAGTCTATTACTTGCGCCAATGGCTTCGGATGAGAAGGAGGCTCTTGGATCTATGGGTAATGACGCTCCGTTGGCCTGCCTTGCTCAAAGCCCTCGTCTGCTTTATGAGTACTTCCGTCAGCTTTTCGCCCAGGTCACAAACCCCCCTATCGATCCTATCCGAGAATCCATTGTCATGTCTCTCGAGTGCTACGTTGGACCCCAAGGCAACTTACTAGAGATGGACGCTTCTCAATGTGCTCGGCTGTTCCTCCCAAGCCCGATTTTGTCCATTCCCGAGTTTAACGCCCTGGCGAATATCTCTCAAGTGTACCCTGAGTGGAATGTCAAAACAATTGACCTTACTTTCCCCAAAGCAGAAGGCGCTGCAGGATATATGAAACATCTAGATTTCATTTGCCAGGAGGCCACCGCTGCTATTGAGGCTAGAGACAGAATTATTATTCTATCGGACCGCAAGGCATCGGCCGACAGAGTTCCAGTATCAACGTTGCTCGCCTCTGGCATGGTCCACCACCATCTCGTCAGCAACAAGTGGCGATCAATGGCCGCCATAGTGCTGGAGACCGCTGAGGCTCGCGAGGTGCACCACATGTGTGTCTTATTGGGATATGGCGCAGATGCGATCAACCCTTACCTTGCAATGGAATGTATCTTGAAGCTAAACCGCGAGGGCCTGATTCGTAAGAAACTAAGCGACGATCAGCTTATCGCTAATTACAAACACTCTTGTGACGGAGGTGTCCTTAAGGTCATGAGCAAGATGGGTATTTCTACCTTGGCCAGTTACAAGGGTGCTCAGATTTTCGAAGCCCTTGGTATTGACGATGAGGTTGTTGAGAGATGTTTCAGGGGCACCGCCTCGCGTATTAAGGGTATGACTTTCACCCATATCGCTGAAGATGCGTTCCGATTCCATGAGCGCGGCTTCCCTTCTCGACAGACTGTCAATGTGCCTGGTTTACCCGAGTCAGGCGAGTACCACTGGCGTGATGGTGGTGAGGCTCACATTAACGACCCTACGTCCATTGCCAATATACAAGATGCTGTGCGAACCAAGAATGATAAGTCGTACGAAGCATATTCGCGTTCTGAATACGAACAAATCAAGGCTTGTACACTTCGTGGAATGCTCGACTTCAAGTTTGAGGAGTACACACCAATTCCGATCGATCAGGTTGAACCGTGGACCGACATTGTTCGACGTTTCTGCACTGGTGCTATGTCGTACGGCTCTATATCTATGGAGTCCCATTCTACTTTGGCGGTGGCCATGAATCGTCTTGGTGGCAAGTCAAACACTGGAGAAGGTGGTGAGGATCCGGAACGATCGCAGGTCATGGCAAATGGTGACACGATGAGATCCGCCATCAAGCAGGTTGCTTCGGGCCGATTTGGTGTTACCTCTGCCTATCTTGCCGATTCTGATGAGCTTCAGATTAAGATGGCCCAAGGTGCCAAGCCCGGTGAAGGTGGTGAACTTCCTGGCCACAAGGTCACCAAACCAATTGCTCGAACCCGACACTCGACTCCTGGTGTTGGTCTCATCTCGCCACCTCCTCACCACGACATTTACTCTATTGAAGACTTGAAACAGCTCATCTATGATCTCAAGTGCTCTAGCCCCCGATCCCGTGTGTCTGTGAAGCTTGTATCCGAGACTGGCGTTGGTATTGTCGCCTCTGGAGTGGCTAAGGCTAAGGCCGATCACATTTTGATCTCTGGACACGACGGTGGCACAGGTGCCTCCAGGTGGACTGGTATCAAGTACGCTGGTCTTCCATGGGAGCTGGGTCTTGCTGAAACTCACCAAACATTGGTCCTTAATGACCTACGTGGACGTGTTGTCGTACAAACCGATGGCCAGCTTCGAACAGGCCGTGATGTCGCCATGGCCTGTTTGCTCGGTGCTGAGGAATGGGGCTTTGCTACCACCCCACTGATCGCCATGGGCTGTATCATGATGAGGAAATGCCATCTCAACACGGTATGTTAATTATTCTGTATTCTGTTTGGGTTATTTACTAATTCTCCCATAGTGTCCCGTCGGTATCGCGACCCAAGATCCGGAACTCCGCAAGAAGTTCACTGGCACTCCTGAGCATGTCATCAACTTCTTCTACTATGTTGCTAATGAACTCAGAGCTATCATGGCCCGTCTGGGATTCCGAACTATCAATGAAATGGTCGGGCACGTCGAGTGCCTGAAAGTTCGAGACGATCTTCGAACTAGTAAGACCTCGAACATTGATTTGTCACTCATTCTTACACCTGCACATAAACTTCGACCTGGTGTTGCTACCTTCAACGTTCGAAAGCAGGACCACCGACTCTATGTTCGCCTGGACAACAAGCTTATATCCGAAGCTGAGTTGACTCTCGAAAAAGGATTGCCGTCGCGCATTGAATGCGATGTCGTCAACACTGACCGAGCTATGGGAACGTCTCTATCTTACCACGTTTCTAAGCGCTACGGCGAAGCTGGTCTGCCTATGGATACTGTTCATGTCAATATTAAGGGTTCTGCTGGACAGTCTTTTGGTGCTTTCCTGGCTCCCGGTATTACTCTCGAACTAGAGGGTGACGCTAACGATTATGTTGGTAAGGGTCTATCCGGCGGTCGACTTATCATTTATCCTCCTCGGACGGCAGTGTTCAAGGCAGAGGAGAACATCCTCATTGGCAATGTGTGTCTGTACGGCGCAACGCGGGGTACTTGTTTCTTCCGTGGTATCGCTGCTGAGCGATTTGCGGTGCGAAACTCAGGCGCTACCGCCGTTGTTGAAGGTGTTGGTGACCATGGTTGTGAATACATGACTGGTGGTCGCGTCGTCATTTTGGGTAGCACCGGCCGCAATTTTGCTGCGGGTATGTCCGGCGGTATTGCCTACGTTCTAGACATTAATGGCGATTTCTTGTCCAAACTCAACGATGAAATGGTTGAAGCCTGCCGTATCGAGGATCCGACCGAGATTGCGTTCGTGCGCGGCCTGATTGAGGACCACCACCACTACACAGGATCGGAGCTCGCTGCTCGCATTCTTGTGGACTTTAACCGAGCTCTGCCACGCTTCGTCAAAGTTCTACCAGTCGATTACAAGCGCGTTCTGGAAGAAGAAGCCGCAAAGGCTGCTGAAGCCAAGCGCGCAGAGTACAATCTCCCTGTCATCGCCGGTGTCCCTAAGAAAGATGAGAAAGCCAATAAACTCCAAGACATCGAGGAGACAGTTGGCGACAATGCAGCTGAGAAGAAGCGAGCTCTCGTTTTGGACAAGACTAAGGGTTTCATGAAGTACCAGCGTCGTGCTGAGAAATACCGCAATGCAAAGACAAGAACAAAGGACTGGGCCGAGTTATCTCAGCGCCTCGATGAGGATGAGCTCAAGTACCAATCAGCTCGCTGCATGGACTGTGGTGTTCCATTCTGCCAGTCCGATACTGGTTGCCCGATCTCCAACATTATCCCCAAGTGGAATGAACTAGTATTCCAAAACCAGTGGCAAGATGCCCTCAACCGCCTTCTCATGACAAACAACTTCCCCGAATTCACAGGTCGTGTCTGCCCAGCACCATGTGAAGGTGCCTGCGTCCTCGGCATCAATGAAGATCCTGTTGGAATCAAATCTATTGAGTGCGCCATCATTGACCGTGGTTTTGAGATGGGGTGGATGGTGCCTCGGCCGCCTAAAGTACGAACTGGCAAGACCGTTGCTATCATCGGATCGGGTCCCGCTGGTCTTGCATGTGCTGACCAGCTGAACAAAGCTGGCCACACTGTCACTGTCTATGAGCGGGCGGATCGCGTCGGTGGCTTGCTCATGTACGGCATTCCCAACATGAAGCTTGACAAGCGTATTGTGAAGCGCAGAACCGATTTCATGGCTGCGGAAGGCGTCCAATACAAGACCGGAGTCACCGTTGGCGAGGATATCACTCTAGCCGACCTTAAGGCTCAGAATGATGCCGTTGTCATTGCTACTGGAGCTACGGTAGCTCGAGATCTCCCGATCAAGGGCCGTAACCTCAATGGTATCCATTTCGCTATGGAGTTCCTACACAAGAATACCAAGTCTCTACTTGATTCTGAATTGACTGACGGCGCCTATCTCTCTGCTAAGGATAAGCATGTTGTAGTTATTGGTGGAGGTGATACTGGCAATGACTGCATTGGTACTTCAGTTCGCCACGGTGCTAAGTCTGTCATCAACTTTGAGCTTTTGCCGCAGCCTCCGCCCCAGCGTGGTCGTGACAACCCCTGGCCACAGTGGCCACGTATCTACCGCGTGGACTATGGTCACACAGAGGTTGCGCAACACATGGGCAAGGATCCTCGTGAGTACTGTATCATGTCCGAGGAATTTGTCGACGATGGCAGTGGAAACGTCAAGGGTATCAATACGGTTCGCGTCGAATGGACCAAGTCTGCCTCTGGCGGTTGGGATATGAAGAAACTCGAGGACACCAAGCAATTCTTCCCCGCCGATTTGGTCCTTCTTTCCATGGGTTTCCTCGGCCCGGAGGCTCGCGTTCTCGGCGAGGAAATCGAGAAAGATGCCCGAAAGAACGTGAAAACGCCAGTCGGTTCCTACGCCACTAACGTGGACGGCGTCTTTGCTGCGGGTGATTGCCGTCGTGGCCAATCTTTGATTGTTTGGTAAGTTGAAATCGCAGCCCTCTCATTATCCTCATTCACGTTTGCTAATTATTACTAGGGGTATCAATGAAGGAAGACAGTCTGCTCGCGAGGTTGATATATACCTCCAGGGCTCCACCCATCTACCAGTGACCGGTGGTATCATCAAGCAGACCGCTCAAGAAATCCTTGGTGCCGAGATATCCGTTGCGGCGTAAGGAAGACAGCAATATGGGCCGAAAATTTGATTTGGGGCGTAGGTGAAGGTCTGTCTGGTTGAGGTTTTGCATGTTGACTTGGCGCAACTTCGGGGCTTTTTGACATGGGATGTATGTATGCATGTATGCGGCGTAGACGAGATTTACGATACCAACTGCAAAAAGGATGAATTTTACAAAATCAATACTAAACTGATGAACGTCTCATTTCATAATATCTGTGTTATAACAGCGATATGCTTTGCTCCCTCTTTTGGAGGAGGCTGGTGGATCTTCGCATTCCAGCCACGCTAATCACTCTTTGGGGTCGGGGAGAACTGCCATATACCTAGACCGCATGGGTACCTGAGGCATTACTACTATGCTACTACCTGGTATTAATCATATACCTAAACAGAGTTAAGTTTAAAAGGTTCAAGCTTTATTAGATATGTTTTTTCTTGAACGCTGAAAAATAATTGCTTGACGGAACCTAAATGTAGACGTAAAGAGGCATGGACGAGGTCTCTAGCGCTGGCACGTGGCTATGCGCGCTGTTCGATTGGTCAATGGAGACACGAGACCCCTCGAGGCCCCTCCCGATGCAGCACTGCCTTTTCTCTCTCAACACCACAGCTACCTATCGACTAGCTCAGGTAGCTACTTAGCTAGCTACACAGAGTTTTTAACATCTTTTGCTCTATCTTAGCCAGGTACATGGGTTAATACCTGTTCCTCAAGACCTTGGCATATCAAGATTTGAATATACTTATTCCTCATCCCAGCCGGCCATACGACATATAGATAGTAGTCAGTCAACTGGTTGATCGGTTCCGGCGCCTCAGAATGCGTTTCGGCAAGACTCTTCGGGGGTCTACCTATCCACCATGGAGGGACGAATACATGGACTACGCCAAATTGAAGAGCATGCTCCGCGAGAATACGGGCGAAGATGACGATGTGCCATGGACCGAGGACGACGAGAACCGATTCTGCGACGAGATCTTCAATGTCCAGCTCGACAAGGTCTCCCAATTCCAAG